>CAKNYM010046245.1:17756-75833 GCA_932195095.1 Andricus curvator
GAAACCAGTGAACCTCACTGATTAAACCAGTGTCGGAACTTCACTGAATGAACCAGTGAATGCTCACTGATTGTCAGTGACACACTTCTAGCTATTTCAACCAGTGAGATTTCACTGGAAATCAGTGAGATTTCACTGGTTCATTTTAAGAGAGTAGTCTTAAAAGTCTATATTGCAAAGGTGAATCATTTTTTGTTTGTGAATTTCAGTTCAAATACTTGAATCATCTAAAAAAATATTTATTCTTTAAAAAAATCGGCTTAAAAAATATTGAGATATTGGAATAAAGAATATTTTTAGTTATAAGCATATTTTTCCTATACTCAATACTTTCCGGAATGAATGGGGATGACAAGTTTTCTAAGTCTTACTTCGACTCACGCGACCGCATTTGAGTACATTTTCGGAACTCACACATTAATTCATCATCTTAAATGGAAGCTTTAGGTAGAGTAACAGAGAAAGAACTGGGGTTTCTATTTGAACCAATTTTTGGTTCCAAAGGAGCTGTAACAAAGAGGAACCTCTCTTGATAAGAAGGAACCCACATGATGATAAATGATTTTACAAGTTAATGATGCACATTTTACTTTATAATTCGAATCAAATAATATTGCGCTGGGAAACATTTAATGGAGAAACTAAAATCATAGACATTAGTCATTCTTGAAAGAAAGATATCGCACATGAAATGTGACAGTTTTTTATGTTATATTGCAAATCCAATGTTTTCCACTTCGCATGTTCCAAAAAGCGCGAGACTATTCAAGATAATATAATATACACATGCAATATTAGGTCAATATTACTTTTTTTTAAGAAGCTAGGTATTTCTATAATTCAATTTAATTTATTTAAAAAAATAATAAATAACGTTTGTTAATATTTATCTGTCTGACTATTGATAGTATTAATTAATTTCAAATAGGCCCGCGCTTTTCAGCACATGCGCAGTTGAAAACGTCGGCCGTGACCGTATATAAAAGGCTGATGAAGCAAGTATGGTGTCAACGTAGAACAGTCATTGGCTGTTCTTCTTAAAGAAGAAGAAGAAGACCGCCGATGGCCATCTTTCGGATATCAACGAACTAAAAAGGAACCCTTAATAAGAGTTCCTTTAGAGCTTAAGTTCTAAATAATGCCAAGTTTTACTTGAGCTGAAACATGAGTGAACCCCCAGTTTTTCTGTGAACTGGGGTAAAATGCGGAAAACATAATCCGCCTATTGATACTCCTCCTACAAAATGTACAGCTTTTAATCATTTTTCAGAATGATTGCTTTTCAATTGTGCACTAAACTGAAAATCATTCAGTTTTGGCGGCTTCTAATTTTAAAATGCTTAATGTAAAGCAGACGTCTGTTTTTTTCGTTTAATTCCTCAGCAGAGAAAACTTTGGATCACCAAAAACACTTTAAAAAAAATTTACGTTCATAGTATTAAATGGTGTTCATGCCCAAGGATTATTGTTCTAAGACACGTACGAAAAAGAATTTATAGTTCAAACAGAAAAATACTAAAAAATCAAATCAATAAAACAAAAATATATTTAAAGAAAGTAATTTTTCTATTAGAAGCAGCCAATTAGATTTGAATCGAGGTTTAAAAATAATAAAATTGAAACATGTGGTGCTTTTAATTCTAAAACAGTAAATAAATATTAATATTTTTTCTATCCATGTACAAGGTAATCAAACTTAATAATATGATAAGAATAAAGTATTATATCTGATAATATTAGAGGCCCGCCAAATGTTTTTTTTATTCCTGTCAGATATTATTTATTCTTTTTATCAAACAAGAAAATGATTTATTGAACTAATCCATTGAACTTATTCCTTTTATTGAAAAGCACCTTTCATTTATAGAATTAACAAATTTTTAATGATTTTAATTTTAGCTTAGATGTTTCGAATTCAGAGAGTCTTAGATTTGACAATGTTTTTTTCAATTGCAATTAATGGGAAATATTTTTGCAAACAAGAAGATAACCGAGAAAATATATTTTGCAAATAAAACACACAAACGAGCACGCGCGCGCACAAACATTCCAAATACCATTGTCTCATATACAACTACATACCATAATTTTTTTCTGTAAAATTTTCTGTAAACTTTTACAGAATTTGTTGTTATAGTTCACAGTATGAAGATATTAACTTGATGGAAAAGCTCAGTAAATGGTACAGTAATATAAATCGCTTAAAATTGAACCATATTGTATTATTTCTCTTTTTTGTAGAATAAAGAGAATTTTGATGTTTGAAAACTTTAGGAAGACACATTTGAACTCGAATCTTTTGAAACACTGAGCATGTTTAAAAACAAATATATGTAAATTTTGTTAAAATATTAATTATTATACCATTATAGTATACTTACTTTCAAAACGAGGAAAACCTACAAATGTGAGTAGTAGCAGACCAGTAATAATCTTCATCTTTTCAGAATAGGCACAATTAAATAAAACTGAACATAATTTTTTCAAGTATTTCTTGTGAGCAGTGAGTCGATAGATGGCTGGTATATATACTAACTTTTATGACTGTAATCCGATAACAACGCTTTATTCATTCTTCAAAATAAGCAGAGTGGAAGGAGGAAGATTCCACTGATAAATTTGTTGTTATATATTGAATATATATGTTTCCTTGCATTATATGCGAAATGTATTATATGCACTTTGATAAAGTTTCATTTCTAGTTCGTTAAAACGAAATTCGGTAATACAGATGGGTCAGTATACTTTGGGGTCCAAAGGATTTTAGAAAATTTTCAAAATTACAAGAGTTACGCCATGTTGAATTTCGGCATCACATTTTTTTAAAATATCTATATTTCTGAAACCATCGAACGAATTTTATTAAAAATTGTAGGTGTTGTAGATAAAAGTATACGCTTTAAATTAAAAATTCGAAATTTTTTTTTTCAATTTTGACCAAAAAAGTGTCTAAAAAAATGTTGAATTCAGTTTTTCGCCAAGAAGGGAAAAAATGTCTCTTTTCTTGTTAAGACAATTCAATTCCTTATAATTTCACCTTTAATTTAAAAAAAATGGATGGTGACTCTTCTAGATCACAAGATAATGTCATTTTAGTGGCACCGTGCGCTGCCACCGCGCTGCTCTCCCAGTGTAAGAGAGCACATTTTTGGACAAAACCGCCCGACACGTACCACTTTAATGACTTTCAAATTTATCAAAACCTGACATAAATTTATGTAATAACTAAATAAAAATTATTCTCAGTCGGTTAGATTAACCAACGAAATGTTAATAATGCTATAAAGAAATTAATGAAAACGTAACTCTTTTTTTCGTTATTTGCAATGATGAGCTACTTAAAATCCATAGCTTTTGTATGAAACACGAGAGATACTAATGTGCAATTACAATTAGTCAAAAATAGTCGACTTTTAACAATTATTTAAACATTTTTTGTAAACAAATACACATTTCGACCATTTTTTCATGATTTTGTTGCAAAATCAACTAAGCCTTCTCATAAAATAATGTCAAAATGTGCAATTTGTCTATAGGAAATATTTACATTGAAATAAACAACTTTTCAGAAACACTTTTTTAAACAGAATCTTATAATGTAGGTTGTCGATATAGTGACGGTTTTCGATCTACTAGTCTGATAGTTTTTTCATAAAAACTTTATTTAATTTCGAGCTTTCGCCCGGCGACGCCAGACCTCATCAGGAATACATTAACAGAAGGAACGTCTAACACTAGAAATAGAATATGGTTTTTTTTATCGTTATAAAATTCCATAGGATGAGGAAAGATCAATTACAGAAGTGGAAAGCCTGTATTCTACTTACGTGACATAATCGGTTTTGGTTTGTAAGCCTTACTAGTCTTTCCTTATTCTTGGTCCATGTTCTCAGCTGGATGATCGTCTCCTGTCCATAATTATTTTGTAAAGAATTAAAAAATCCGTCTCTTCTATCGATGTCAGTTCTTTCCATTGTCCCAATCTTATGTTTAAATTCAGAAAAGATGTTTAGGTTGTCGACTAGCGAGGTTAAATGTAGGTTGTCGATGTAGTGACGGTTTTCGATATACTAGTCTGATAGTTTTTTCATAAAAACTGTATTTAATTTCGAGCTGAAAAAAATGATCACAATGTGTATTTGTTAACAAAAATTGTTTATGAACATTAATGTTCATAATTATTATGAACACTCAGAGAAAAAGTCGTCTCGAAACAAAAGTATCATTCTCTTGCCTGTTTTGTTTTGAGCTACGTGAATATATTTTTTAATCAAACAGAATTATTTGGCTGCAAGATTAGGTGAAGCTAGTCGCATAATGATAATTTTTGCTGCAAAACAATTGCTTTTGAGACAAATGAAAATCCTCTCAACCTCAAATTCACGTTTCGTCATTTTTAGTCTGAAATCTCGTTAAGGATAAGGCTCATTTATGTAATTATTGAAAAAAAGATGCCGCGAATAAATTTTTTTTATTCCCTTTGCGAAGAGGAAGCACAGTAGATTCGATATAAAAAAACGTCGTCAAGTTTCACAGGTAATTAGTAAAACGTTTTCCGTTGGCTTAGACAAATAAATTTGTACCACATGTCGATTAGAAATAAAAAATCAGAGAGGTTCTTCTTCATTTGATGACGAAGTAAAGCATTCACCTCAATCTGTTAAAGACTATCCTAAAGAAATGAATTTTGAATTGGTTGGAGATTTACCTCAATTTGATGACGACTTTTTTAAAGAGTTAGAAGAAGATGCCGAAAGGGAAAACGATTTTTCTGAATTGAATAAAATCCTACAGATTTTAGGGATTTCCTCCATTGTGAAGAGTAGAGATCTTCGAACAAAAACTGCACAAATTCAGAAAGTGATTGAGATAAAGGCAACTCTCAATGTACAATTGGAAAAGGAACTCTTAAGCGAGAAGCTGGTCGAGCTAGTTTACAGCGTCCAAACAACAAACAAATCTTGACAGCCAAAGATTTGTACGAATGGGGCACTGAGGCTTTACCCAATATAAAGTTGCTCTTCTGCTCTGAGAAAGATCACACAAAAAAAGCTCAAAATTTAAAGAGTCGCTATGGAAAAGCTCAAGCGATTCCAGATACCAGAAGCTTTTACTCTTTTATCCCAATCAGTGACAATAAAATACAGTGTAGGCAATACTCTGCTTCCACGAAATCCTTTGAATTCGAAATACAGAAAAGTCTTAAACGAAAACGTGATCAGTGAGAGGCAAAGGGAACTCACTCAGAAAGCACCCCGAAATGTGAGAGGCAAGGGATGCTCGCTCAAAAAGCATCCCGATATGTGAGAGGCAAGGGGAACTCACTCAGACAGCACCCCAATATGTGAGAGGCAAGGGGAACTCACTCATAAAGCACCCCAATATGTGAGAGGCAAGGGGAACTCACTCAGAAAGCACCACGATATGTGAGAGGCAAGGGGATCTCACTCAGAAAGCACCCCAATATGTGAGAGGCAAGGAAAACTCACTCAGAAAGCACTCCAATATGTGAGAGGCGAGGGGAACTGGCTCAAAAAGCACCCTAAAATGTGAGAGGCAAGGGGAACTCACTCAGAAAGCACTTATTTTTTTTGTTAATCTAGCCGACTGAGAATAATTTTTAGTTAGTTATTACATCGATTTATGTCAGGTTTTAATCAATTTGAAAGTCATTAAAGTGGTACGTGTTGGGCGGTTTTGTCCAAAAATGTGCTCTTTCCCAACTGTGCGACACTGGGAGAGCAGCGCGGTGGCAGCGCACGGTCCCACTAAAATTACATTATCTCGTGATCTAGAAAAGTCACCATCAATATTTTTCAAATCTAAGGTGAAATTGAATTGTCTTAACAAGAAAAGAGATATTTTTTCCTTCTTGACGAAAAACTGAATTCAAAATTTTTTTGAACATTTTTTTGGTCAAAATTGAAAAAAAAAAAAAAATTTTTTTCGAATTTTTAATTTAAAGCGTATACTTGTCTTATATAACACTATAATTTCACAAAGTTTACCTACAATCGAACAAACACTTGCAGATACTGATATTCCTGACGTATATCAAAAACATGAAAGTGTGACAAATTGATACGAATATCTTTCGAACTGTAATTTAATTCATACTGTGCTTAGTAGTTGAGATGTCAATGCACATAATTGTAAAATATATGAAACGTTAGATAAAGATTACTGAACAGTTCGGTAAAACCCGGTCGAGGGCCCGGTAGAAAATGTAAGTGGGTTTACAGAAAAGGCGTGAAGGACTCTGGTGCCGAGAAACTTTAATTGACAGTTTGGTAAACCGTAAGCTTCTGTGAATAAAAAAAACTCGTACACACAATCAACAGCATACACTTACATACACATTATTCAGTCACAGTCAATCAGAATACAATTTCGTCGCAAATACACTTACGACACTAAAACTACTTATAGACATATAAAATACACATAAATAAACCTAATACTACACATATAAGACGCTGTCGACGAAACTACGCAGAAGCGCGCTTCACACTGAGAGGTAAAATTTGGAACTCTCTTATTATACTAACTAGAGGAATTGGTTCAGCACTTGTGAGAAACAGAGGTCAGGGGCGAATGTATGATTTTGTATACAGAGGGTCCAGAGAAAGTGTGACAACCTAGCCGGATGCCGCCATTTTCGGAAGGAATGCCAACATATTTAGTTGAGGTTTTCTATAGTGTAGTATATATATACTACATACATGCCAACAGCCATACCACGCTAAAAAAACCAGTTCTCGTCAGATCACTGAAGTTAAGCAGCGTTGGGCGCGGTTAGCACTTGGATGGGTGACCATTCGAGAAAACTGAGTGCTGTTGGCACATCGTGGGTGTGGTGAGCCCACACTTGTAGTTATTTACTACAAGTTATCAACCTAGAAACACTACCCGAATCGGGTAGTGTCACGCCTACCCCGAAAGGGAAATGGCTTAATGGTATACATATCTATAGTATATGTACAAGAAAACTGAGCCAATCAGCAAGAATGACACTAGGTTGCCATATTCAGGGCCGGTTTTTTTTTATGAGCTGTGCGGTCGCACATGGCGCTGTGGCTGAGGGGGGGGGGCGGCATGGGATTTTACTTTGTACCTCCCTGGACCTGCGTTTTCAGGTGTCTGGAAAGGAGACAAATTTTCACCTGTTTTTCCGATTCTGGGTCTCAAGATCAGTAATAGCTTTTTCACTAATCCGTTCAAAGATCTGTGCTCCTCCTCTAATCCCTTATTTGGATTGTGATATTTTGGCGCCCAAGCCGAATGACCAAATAAATAATAGTTATAGGAGCGTCACTCATTTAGGATATTTATGATAGGTTTTTAAAATATATACGTTATAATAGAGATTAAGAATGACGAATATAATTCAAAGTAACCATTTAAAGTTTTAAACTTTCTCTTATCGACCCTAGTATTGTAGTTACAGAATCGTTTCAGCTCAAATTTGCCCACAACGTTATCTTCCTTCGATAAGGGCAATATATGAACGCTCCTATCCCTCTTTTAGAATTTTCATATCCAATCATTGTTGACCCCCCCCCCCCCCTTCATAGAACGCTTTTTCTATAGTAAGCGTTTTCATAATTTCCTCATGTTCCCACTTCGACAACTTCTGGAAAACTATGTCCTTTGCTCATCACTTTCGCACCCCCCAAATGATCATTCGTTTTTGATCTTTTGCCCGCAACACTTCAACTCAATATTATATAAGTTGTGTCTATAAAACTTATTTTTGTAACGCACGCACGAAATGTTCGCTTTTCGAGGCATGTATTGCGTGCGGGAAGTGACCAATTCCAAAGCCGTGGTAAAAAGCAGTTATAAAAAGACTTTTTCTAGCTGCTGCGCTTGCAGCCTGGACCCCCCCCCCTCCCCCCTTTGCAACTTCGATCAGGTAGCGTTTTTTTCGCGCTTTTCGTGATCTTGTTGTAAAAAGTTTCGTGCATGTCTAGTGGTAGGCCCTTTTCTTGACTCGTGCAGTGTTTTTAGACTCGTCTTCGGTTCGGGCACCTTCGGTGCCCTCACCTACGACTCGTCCTAAAAACACTGCACTTGTCACGAAAAGGCCATCGCCTACCACTCGTAATGCAATATACTATAATATATTTAATAGTGAAAAATTATGTTTTTAAATGTGCCTTTGGTACGTGTGGAAAAGTTGTAGTCTTCTCTCAGGATCACCTGTGATTTTTTCAAATTCTTTAGATATCACTTTTGGACATTGGAAAATTTGTTATGATAAACAGTAGTATAGAATCATATTTGAGAAAAAATAGAATTTTTGATCAAGTTAGAATTTTTTGAAATAACAAATATTACGTTTTTTAAAAAATCTGGTTAATAGATACTTATTTCAAGATTAAACAAAATGTTTTCCTAAAAACCTTCTCGTTTCGCTTAGAGAGAATTATCGTCAAATTAATTAATTTAAACAAATACTTCTTTCAATAATTCTAAATTTGTACTTTTTGATTTGAAGTAACTTAAGGATTAAGTTATGAAATTTGTTGACATTCAAAAAAATAGAAACGCGTTTCTTCCACTTGAACTGAACTAATTTTGAAAAATACTTTTAAAGTATTTTAAATAAGTGTTCTTTTTACAAAATTCACAGTAATTTAATTGAAGACATGGGAATGACAACTGAATAAGGATCAAGAAGCAAATTTTTTAAGATTAAAAAAACAAATTTCTGCAATAGTTTTCAATGATAAAATTTTGATAAAATTATAGAAGCATTTGTTCCCGAATAAATTTACTTTACAGATGTGAAAACTGCAGGAAAAAATGTCTTCTGATCACAAAAATATAGTAAGGTCTTTTTCTGTCAACTGGATAAGAAACAAGAAAAATTATTTTCTATACTACATTATAGAAAATGTAGTCAAAATTATAGAAGTATGTGACCTAGGGTGGTCCAAAAGCACTTTTTCATCTAGGGCAACGACCCTCCCCCCCTTCATTTTATTCTAAATCCGAAAAAGAAATTCCCTATTTTTTTTTTTAATTTTGATTGTAACAGTTGCCGGATTTGACAGGAATGTATAGAGACTTGTTGAGAATTATCCAACAAACAATTTTATCTATCAGACATATAGCAAATTTATTTTTTTGGATTTGGAATCAAATGGGGGAGGCGGATCGTTGCCCTCTCGCATGAGAAAAAATTTTTGCATGCATTTTTGGACCACCCTAATGTGGCCTACACTTCATCTACACTTTTATTTCGTACAACCATCTTCAACTTGGTCAACACCTGAACATCTGCCTGTCTAAAATATATTGTTTCATAAAGCATTACTCATAATTTTAAAAATCACTTTTTTTTGTGAAAGAAGAAACGATATTAACATATTCTTAATATGTATCAATAAATAGCGTCTTCAACCACTTGAAATCGTTAAAAAAGTATTTCGAAAAATTGATCCTTATCTAGTTGTCATTCTCATGTCTTCAATTTCTGTTGATATTTCAAAAAATGTTAACTCGATCGAAAATTAATTTTTTGAAAATGTAATTTTGTATTGCAATTTATTACCGAAAAGTGTACATACAAAAAATCGCAACAATTTTTGCACCCATTGAACATAATCTTTAAATTTTCAAAATTTAAAAACTTCCAGCCCCACTGTGGTGACTGAAACTGATATCCAATAAATTGGAAAAAATAAAGGATTACCCTGATAGGTATACTTGTGTAACAAAACATGGAAAAATGTTGAACTATTCGAGTTAATTCATATTAATGTACTGAAATTTGACATTTTCATTAGAGTCTTCAATAAGTTTCAGTAGAGAAATTAGTATTTTGAATACGTAATGTTATGCATCTGTATTTGAAAGATTAATCGTACTGAAAAGCGATATGGTGCTTACTAGTTTGTCTAAAAATAATTTCAATCAGCAAGAAAGTAAATATTATAACCTGTAAAACTTATTTGGGAAATTGACATTATGAATATGAACATGCCAGGAACCTGCGACCCATTATAGGAATTAAAACTCAAGTCTCGTTTTTTCGTATAATGCTGTTTCATTATGTTCCCGAGTATATCCGAGCAATCTCCATTTTTGCCGAACGCGTTCGTGCCAAAGTATCGTTTATAAGTTTGTAGTCATTTTCGTTCGCGCTTTAATGTGAAATTGAGTTGTGAATTGAAAAGTACACAAATGGAAAATAATCTTCAACTATATGCGTAAGTAGAAACAAAACGCGTGTAATAATGTCTACAATAATATACCTGTATGTACATTTAAGGTTAAGTTACCACTGACATGAAGTTTAATAATGTAACTAATCAATATTGATGGTTTGAGAAAAATTCGAAAAATTATTATTTAAATTTAAAATGTGTCGTCTTTGATTATTTCATAATTTCATAGTTTCTAAAATACATAAATGCCACGATGGAAATTATTCGATCAGCGTGCAACGATGTAAGTGAACACGATTCTATGAAAAATTCAGGACGTAAATTGGCAGGCCAAATTGAAATGTTTAGGTTATGCTCTTAAGGTTCGAAATTTGTAAACACTCTAGCAGGATAAGTTAAGCGACGATTACTTTTCCAAAATATCGTCCTTGATGAAAAAAACAACATATTTTTTATTCACATAGAACCTATTACTATTTGAGCAAAATTTGAAGCTGTGGTAAGTAATTTAACAGTGTCTAGCGACATTGGAAACCTGAAATTCTCCTTGAATTTTTTTAACCTGGAAAACCTGGAAATCTCCTTGAATTTTTCATGAGAACTTTAAATTTGATTTCTTTGTATTCGCTGCTTATAATCTTTTAGTATTTTCATATTTGAAATGCGGTAAAGAATTTTTAAGTACACATTTTTTGTGATATTCAACTTACAAATTATACAAATTATTGGTTGGAAATTTCAATGTTAATTCAGTTTCAGGATTAGAATTTTCGAGGGACAAGATTTCTAGATTTTAAACGATTTAAAAGAATTTTACAAATGATGAGAGATGAGAAAATGAGAAGATGGCGTCCATAACATGAACACAGTGTTTTTCGGCTCTGCAGTGTGATGACATCTTTGGCTTAATATCGTTCGGAATTTTTTCTGAATTTGTGTTGTGATTGAGTACGAGCTTTTTGTCTCTGGACACATCTATCGGTAGTCAAATTGGACGCGAAATCGACTGTTAATTAAATAGAAAAGTGTTTGTGCTGCGGTAGTCGTACTACCTGTTCGGGAAACATAAGGCTTGTCGTGCGGCAGTTTGCACTTGTTCCGCGATACGCGGATGGTGCGCTCCTTGCTGAGGTTGATTTATTGTAAATATTGAGGTCACGAGTATACTTTTTACTTTCTGGTACGTTTTTATTTCTCTCATTATTATTGAGACACGTTAACTTAATATCAAGTTCGGCGTGGATAGAACTTATTATATGAACCACATCAAAAATATCTGCTCTTATAATGTCTAATCCAAAAATGTCTAAGGATAACACAGATCGTTCCAAGCTGAACGTCGATAAGGCAGATCGCTCTAAACTGTCGACTGATATGGCAGATCGCCCCTGGCCGCACTGTCGTCACCCTCCGAGAACTGGAGGTATTAAATGTACCGGGTGTGGTATTCTTTTTCACAATGGATGTGACTCCAGATACAAAATTTCTTCTGAAGGAATAATTGCAAAATGTTGCTCAACATCTTCCAGACCCAGTTCTCCTAATACAGCGTTTTCAAACGAATCACTCGAAGCCCTTATGTCTGAATTATTGGAAAAAAATCTTTTGGCTATAAAAGAACTAGCTAAAAACAAGGAAGATTTCAATACTATAATGCAAAATCTATCCAGTAAATTGGACACAATCTCTGATCCTCAGAAAGCCACAGATGAATCTGTGGATCTTATCAAGACTCGACTTGATACTGTGGAAGCAACATTATGAGACATGGAAAATGTCAGCTCATCTACAGAAACAAACGAAGTTGTATCTGAAGTTCTGGATCGTCAGGTCAGAGCGAAAAACATAATTTTTTATGGAATTCCTGAATCCAATGCAACCTCAGCCGAGTTGAGAATTGCTGATGATAGGACCAAACTAACCGATATTTTTGTCGCAGCTGAAATGTCACTCGATGGATTGAAAATCTACAGGGTGGGGGAAAAACCCACGAGAAACCTCGGCCAATCAAAGTCCTCTTCCTTGACGCTGATTCAGCCTTAAAGCTACTGCGTAATAAATCCAAATATGACGGCCCGTGCAGATTCCATGCTGAACAGACTGTGATGCAGAGAGAACAGTTCAAAAAGCTGAAATCAGAACTACAAGAGCTTCGAAATAAAGGACAAGCTGATAGCACCATCCGTTTTTTCAATGGTGTTCCAAAAATTAATAGTGTCCAACCTATTAAAAGTCCACCAAATGCCAAAAAGTAAGGAAAGTCTCGCCTGGGTCACCGACTTCCACGTCTACCAGTATATCCGTTTACTATCAAAATGTGAGAGGTCTAAGAACTAAACTGCGGGAACTAGGAAACGCCCTCTCAGTCTCATCTACTCGGTGGGATGTTATCGTATTAACGGAAACTTGGCTGCACCCTGGCATAAGCGATGCCGAACCCACCTCATTAATTATCACGTATTTCGTGCAGATAGATCTTCAAGTACCAGCGCTCTTGAAAGGGTCGGGGGTGTACTAATAGCCGTAAGTAATGAATGACGTTGTAATCTTATACCTACCTCAGAAAATAGTGTTGAACAGATTTTTGTTAAAGTTCAAGTTTCTCATACCGATTAGATAATCAGCTCTACTTATATTCCCCCCGCTTCGTCACATGAAGTTTACCTTAGGCACTGTACCGAAATCAGCAACATTGCTATTAGATGCCCCTACGCTAAACACTTACTTTTAGGTGACTACAATTTACCTGGGATCTCATGGTCAAATGACGAACTAGATGTCTCAATGAAATCAGGAAACTATTGCAACCACTTACGGTTTTTAAACCTTAATCAATTAAATGAAGTATCAAATAGTCTAGACAGAGTTTTAGATTTAGTATTTTCTGATATCCAAGAACTGTGTATACAGGTCGCAATTGATCGATTAGATCGTTGTGATAAATTTCATCCTCCCCTGAATATTTCTATTTCTATTAGTCTTCCAGGAGGATATCCTCCTGCTGCGGATTCATTTTTTATATTAGATTTTGATAATGCAAATTTAAAAGCGATTCACGAGTATCTAGGAGAGGTTAACTGGACATCAGAACTACAAAATAACGACATTGAGACATCTATTGAGCGCTTTTACTATCATATAAACTTCGCGATCGAAAAATATGTTCCTCATAGAAAAGTTTTCTCATCCACGTATCCCAGATGGTTTAACCTGGAGCTAAAAAAACTAATTCGATTGAAAAAAATAGCACATAAGAAATTTAAGCAAACGCAAACTTTATCGAATTACAAGGCTTTTTTATCCCTTAGATCTAGATGCAAAACATTAAGTGAAACATTGTACTCCGACTATACAATCAGAATTGAGGATGATATAAAAAATAATGCAACGACCTTTTGGCGCTTCGTTAACAACAAACGTTCTAAAACATCTGTCCCAACAGTCTTAACTCATAATAACGTAGAGACAAGCAATGGAAATGAAATCGGTCACATTCTTGGAGATTATTTTAAATCAGTTTATACTATTGGCGATTTTTCTTACTGCTTAAATGATCTCGAAAATAATAATGAATTATCGACAATTCAATTATCTTCACAACAAATCTCTGATAAGATAAAGATCCTTGACCCGCATAAAAGCGCGGGATCAGATGGTGTATCTCCTCGGTTTTTTATAGAATGTGAATTTGTTATCGTTGAACCTTTGCGGTTGATATACAATCAATCATTAAGAACCGGAGTTTTTCCCAAGCGCTGGAAGGTTGCCATAGTTACCCCGATCCATAAGGCTGGTACCCGACAACATATAAGCAACTATAGACCGATATCCATATTAAATGTAGCCTCTAAGATACTACATAACATAATCGCAGATTGTCTCCAAAGTTCATTCAGAAATAGTTTGGCAGATGAGCAACATGGTTTCCGCTCTCGTAGATCCACAGTAACTCGGGTTAATCATGATCTTCTTCTGTCAAAATTAAATGTTTATGGTGTTACAGGACCTTTGTTAAATTGGTTCAGAAGCTATTTGAAGGAGAGATCACAATATGTAAAAGTAGGAGGATTCGAATCTTATAGTTAGTGCCCCAGTTCGGGAGTCCCCCAGGGCTCGCACCTAGGGCCGATACTGTTCATCATATTTATCGATGATAGAGCTCTTGCTCTATGCTGACGATCTGAAATTATTTTCTATGGTAAGATCAACTGAGGACGCTCAACTCCTACAAAGGGATTTAGATAGTGTCAGTCAATGGTGTCAAATAAATGGAATGTCTTTTAATGTCGACAAGTGCCATGCTATCACATTCTCGCGAAAATCTACAACTAAAGAATATCAGTATCATACCACCGAGAAGGCTGAGAGACGTTCAATTGTTCGAAATTCCTAATTATAACACGGAATACGCCTCGCATACCACAGTCTCAGAAATCTGCAGTGTATTTAGTTCGATTAACGAGATTTCTTACGATGTAGATATCTTTAACCAAACTATTAATCAATTTATTACTACGATCGAAGCTTTTTCTTACACGTAGCAGATTATAAAGTTTACGTACGTCGGAATATTTATTGATGCGTATATATGTAACATACCCGGTATTACTTTATAAATTCATATATATTCATATTCAATACCCATAAGCTTCTTCAATTTATTTTGTAATACTTTCAGTAACGTCGTAAAGACTGAAAAAAAACTTATTTATTTATTTCATTATTGTTTATTCTTTTTTCACGAATACTAATGCTAAGTCTACTATTATGTGAACCAACAAAATATTTAAGTTACTATTTGTCTGCTTTAAGCAAATCTTTGTACCAAGGTGAATTACCGTTAATAAACTAAATCATGTGAAAGATTCAAAAAAATTTCAAAGATTTCAAATCGATGGGTTCTACGAATATTAGGCTATTTTTCCGTTACCGTTAAGAAAGCGACTATCATCCCATTACGATTAAGCATTAGTCTATCGTTTCGCTACGGATAAGAATTAGTCTTACATCATTTTTTAAGAAATTTAGTAAACGCGTAGAAGTGTTAAAAGAAATAAAAATCTTCAAAAACTTCTTGTTTTAATGTTATAGGAGCCTAGATTGCGTTACAAATTGTAATACAAAATACTGGAGTTTTGAATTCGTAGGAAATGTTCCGACGAATAATAGGCTATCATCCATACAATAGCATCTCGAATGTAAATTTCTCAAATAATAAATCACGATGATTACAAATACTTTTAGTTCATTAACTTTATCACAATTAATTGTGAAAATATTTTATTATTTTCTATTTAATACATTGCTAAAAGTTCCTAAACTCCATTTTCCATAATGACATAACTTATAGGTTATGTTTATAATTTTATCTGGACAAATTTGACTTAAGACAGAAAACTGTAATCAACAAGATAATTAATTGATATTTCTATCAATGAGCATCTTCGAAACGATATCCTTAATTTTTTATTAACTTATTTCTGAAAATATTACAAAAATGACACACAACACAGACAGGAGAACAGAAAACTACACATTTTTGTCATTGCTACAACCGAAAAGAGATTTGTTTTGGATTATTTATCAAGATCGTGCTATAAATATTATTACTTTCAACACTTTTTCATTTATTTTTAGTTCCTGATTTGATTTACGAATGCAACATTTCATTTCTTCCTCCTGAAAACTTAGCTAAATGAATTTACACTAGTTCTTATCCGTAGCGGAACGATAGACTAGTACTTATTCGTAATGGGATGATAGTCGCTTTCTTAACAGCAACGGAACAATAACCTAATATTCGTAGAACCCATCGAAATGGTTTCAAAAAACTTCACAAAGATTTCAGAAGGATTTCTAATATTTCAAATGATTAAAAAATATTTTAGAAGATTTCACAAATATTTCAAAGCTTTCAAACAATTTCACAATAGTTTCACAGATTTCAAAAAGATTTCAAATATTTTAAAAGATTTCAGAAAGATTTGTAATATTTTAAAAGGTGTTAGAAGATTTTAAAAGATTTAAAAGACGTCACAAAGATTTTAAGGAGTTTAAAGATTTCAAAAAGGCATGCACATCAACTTTCAAAATTTCTAAAGGTGCCAAAATATTTTAGAAGATTTCAAAACGTCTCAACAGATTTTAGAAGATTCAAAAAATATTGTACAGATTTTACAAAGATTTAAAAGATTTCAAGAGACTTCACAAACATTTCAGAAACATTTTAAAGATTTTAAAAGGTATCAAAAGATTTTAGGATATTTCAAGCGATTTTAAAGATCTTAAAAAGAATCAAAAGATTTTTTGAAAGTGTATAAATCAGATTTCAAAGATTTCTAAACATTTAACAAAATTGGAGAAGATTTCACAAAGATTATAAAAGGTCTCAAAAGGTTGAAAAAATCTCAAAAAATTTGAAACTTTTTCCAAAATTTTAATTTCAAATACAACGATTTTTTAAAGATCTGACAAAGATTTCACAAAGACTTAAAAGATTTTTTAATATTTCCGGATATTTGAAATGATTATCAGAAAATTTCACAAAGATTTTAAAGTTTTTAAAGATTTTCATAAATTTTAAAGGTTTTAAAAGAGTTTAAAGATATTAACAGATTTCAATATTAATTGGATCTAATTGGTTAGTGATTTTTAAGTTTTATTTTGAACTGTCACATCATCAGTTGAAGGTTAAGTTAAGGTTAAGTAAGCAATTCTAAAATAACCTATAAATTAGCATTTTTAATATTTCTAAAAAGTGAATAATTCCTTAATAATTTATATTACTAAACTTTTTAATAATAATATTCAACAGTACAAAAAATGTTGGCTAATGATGAATGCAATGTCTGTTTTTTGCATGTATAGCATGATTATTTTATTATTTGATTTACAAAAAATTAAAGTGGGAAAAACTTGATTTCTTCGCCTGGATTAACGTCCGGCTCATAATTTCTCAACGTGCCAAGACATAACAATACTACCGTCTGTGAAATTACGCTAAAGAATGCAACTTTACTTTAAAAAATGTTATTTCATAAGCTCATTTAAATTTATTCGCTTACATAAATTTACCACGTGTCACGCAGATCGAATAATTTTCATCACAGGACATAGTAATTTTACATCGGCATGTTATTTCACACTGTTCCGCGTTGTCCCACTGGAAGCAAATGCCATGTATGAAAATGGCACTGGCTCCCAGGAGAACCGCGGTAAATCACACCTATGGCCACGTCTCGCAAACGTGAGATGGATGATTGTAAAATTGTAGGATAACTTAAGCGACTATATTAGCAAACTTATTTTCATTACGAATTGAATAATAAATAATTTAAATGATTGTGGCGCATCTAAAAATGTCAAATCAAAAAGGGGCAGTTATGAAAATAAGAAATAATAATAAAATTTTTAGATGAAATATAGTAACTGATAGTTTTGATAATCTAAATTTAAAAAAAAAAGTTTTGATATTGATAAAAAAATTTTTTGTTGATAATAATAAAAAATAATAAAAAAATAAAATAATAAAAAATTAGTTGCGAATTTGATGCAAAAGAGCGCACAGATGTACAATTTTTTACAGAATGATAATAAGTATTTATTGAATAAATTTAAAAAATCAAAAAAAGCTCCGTATAAATTTTATAGTACTGGGACATCAAGGTTGTTCACAATTTCACAATCACCCATATATATATTTAAATCAATTTAAATTGTAATGAGGCATGCTATTCATTACAGAGGAGAACTCTTCAAGATTTAGATTCCGGCAAAATTTTTAACATCACGCTTAGTCAAAATCACACAAATATACCTCAACCGCCCACTGTAAGTGACATGTTTAAGTTTATGTTTTGTTTAAAATTATTTTTAAGTCGAAAGTTCTGCCTATTAACTTCACTTATTCTCATTACAAAGCCACTTCTTCTTCAGGTTCAACAATTTATCGAGCCCGTTTCGATTGAAAAATCATCTTATTTGGAAATCGACAAAGAAAATGACAAAACAAAATCTTTTCAACAGGGGACTCTCGAAAAGGATGCAACTTTGGAAGTTGCATATGAAAAACCAGCTTCTTTCGAAAGCGAGTAACTTGAAACAGAAAATGAGTGTAGAAATCGTATAAAAACAAACTTTTTAGAATTTTTAACTAACAATTCGGACGTAAAACTTGTTTTGGCACATGTTAACATTTACAAAACTTTAAACAAAGAAAGTCGAAGTATTCTGACACGAACTGTTACAAAAAAATTTTAAACTGAAGTTTTAAGAACGGTACCTTTCGGAGAGAATCTGGATAAATTTCAAATATCCGATAAAGTTCTTCTTGCGTGTGCTCATTCTATAGAAGAAATATTTTCTGGTGAAATTGCCAGCTTGTATTTATCGCCCTTCAGATCCGAAAATGATCTTTCTGTCCAAAAGTGTGGAACACTTCGGGCACATTTGAATTACACGATTGATGTTTTAAGAAAAAAAGAGTCTCCTGATGAAGAAGGCTAAATCAAGAAAAGATAACCCAGAAGAAAGTTTTGCTTCGTATGATTTAAATACAGCAGTGGCCGAAGCTCTTCACAACATGGAAACAACTTTAAATAGAGATACTCTTTACGATGACTGCAGGATGCAGTTTCATTGGTAAGTTTAGTGAATCAAAATTTTAAATCAATGTCCCTTGATAATAATATAAAAATAATTGATTACAGAAAAAGAGAATAAATATAATATAAAATACGGCTGCGAAGTACTATGGACGTATTCACTATGGGTGTATTTATTTGTGTTCATTTTATGAGCATTCTGCTTCCTCATAAGTATCAAATAAATTTACTTCCTCATAGAGGGAGGTTTTCCCTAACAAAATAAAAAAATGTATACTTTCAATATTTTTCAAGTTTATGTTTCTGTCTTTCCGAAAATTTTATTTTCAGAAAATCAGAGGGCCCATCAAAATGTAAATTGATGTGTTCTGTTACAATGAATAACTTTTTAACCTACGGTAGTTTTATATTTCAAATTAAAACCTCATGGAAACAATGTAACTTTTCTTAAAACTTTCTGAGTAGCTATTGATTAATCAATAATGGTCTTCAAAAGTTCGCCAATAGATCAAGCCACGCGTCTCGAAGACGCGAACAAATATATGATATACATTATAGTTGTATTCCCAATACTAAAAAAGTTTTCCTTATGTCAACAAGATAAACAATATATTTGTTAAAGTTATAAAACGGTATTGATAGAACATAAGGGGTCATAGAAGGTTCGTCAATAGGTCATTCGAAGTGTCTCAAAGACGCAAACAAACACTATAGAGACAGTACTGTAATACTTCTGATATGAACAAAGTTTTTCTCATATAAATAGAATACACAATTTTTTTGAAACTTCATAAATCGGTACTGTTGTGCCATAAAAGGTTCACCAATAGGTCAATCGATGAGTCTCAAGGACGCGAACAAAAACTCTACATGTAATATTGTCGTGTTTTGAACATCAAAAAAGTTTTTTTCATATAAACAGAATAAACGATTTTTTTGAAACTTCATAAATCGGTACTGGTGGGCCATGAAAGGTTCATCAATAGGTCAATCGATGTGTCTCAAGGACGCGAACAAATACTTTACATATAATATTGTCGTATTTTGAATTTTGAAAAAAATTTTCTCATATAAGCAGAATACACCATTTTTTGAAACTTCATAAATGAGTACTGGTGGGTTATGAAAAGTTCATCAATAGGTCAATCGATGCGTCTCAAGGACGCGAACAAATAATTTACATGTAATATTGTCGTATTTTGAATTTTGAACAAATTTTTCTCATATAAACAGAATACACCATTTTTTGAAACTTCATAAATCAGTACTGGTGGGTTATGAAAAGTTCATCAATAGGTCAATCGATGCGTCTCAAGGACGCGAACAAATACTTTACATGTAATATTGTCGTATTTTGAATTTTGAAAAAAAATTTTCTTATATAAACAGAATACACCATTTTTGAAACTTCATAAATCGGTACTGGTAGGTCATAAATGTTTCAACAATAGGTCGACCGATGCGTTTCAGAGACGTGAACAAATAAGCTAGATATTGTGTTGTTGTATTTCGAATGTCAGAAAAGTTCTTCTTATATAAACAAGGTAAAATTTTTCTTTTTAAATATCTAAACACAAGAAAAAACTATTTCAAAATGGACGATCTAGCTCAGAATCCTATTAGACCTGGATATCAATCCGAGCTACACTTCATCCAAATTTCATGATCATAGCTCTTTCACTTTTCGAGATATGGTGAACAAAAAATAGTTACACACACACGGACATTTTTTAAAAACTTTATTTTCGAGCTCCTGGGGTCGAACTATATCAAAATATGTCAGAAAATTATATTTGAAAATTTAGGTCATTACAAACCTCCCTCTATGAGGAAGCAATTAATTATTCAATTATAAATTTTTCATTAAAATAGTTTAAGAGATAGAGATGGACAGATACATAGATCAAATTGGTTTTACTTGAGCAATTGGAAGCTATTGCTTCAAAAATCGCCACAACTAGAAAAAACAATATCAGCGATAAAGTTGATGATTTAGCATTAATAAAAATATTGAGGTCATTAAATGAAGGTAATAAGAAAATAATCGAATACAAAAATTTTATTTCACAATATATTAACATAACTAGAGTCCTTCATACCTTTCATAGCAACCCAACATTGAAATCTTGGTTTTGCTTTATATTTGAATCTGTCTATATAGAATCTTCTAAAACCACCTCTAATTATCTTTTGTATCTGATAACATATCCCACGAAATAAAATAAATCAGCCTACATTGACAATGCCTGAATATTCCCCTCAATTTATTTTCAGAATCCCAAGATGCAGCCATTCTACATTTACTGCAACTCATAATAGGCACTGGTCATCCTGGAGGAAAATGAAAGAAAGGTGAAACATAGGAATTAGTCACAAATTATCAACCAGCAGAAATAAGAAGGTGTTTTGTCTATAAATTACAAGTGAGTTTATCATTTTGTTTTTCAACTTTTAATTTAAGGACACTAGTAAAATCTAAAATAAAAATAATTGATTTTTCAGGCAGCGGAAGATGTGGATACTGAAATTGATAAATTAAGACAAAGGTTGCTTCAGAGAAAAGAAACTTTGCAGCCGTTCATTCTGGTAACTGGTTCCTTCACAAATATTGAAGAATCATTTGCAGTCGTGAATGAACAAAAGGACAAAGTCTCCTCATGTCTGGATACCTTGGATTTGGTTTTTAAAATATTCTTTTTGCTCGATTGTGACTACCTCAGAGATTCTGCAAGATTGTGGCAATTCATTCAATATGCAGCTTTGGATATTCAACTTCAAGGAGAATCTCTGATAAAACCGATCAAAGAATTATTGGGTTAAACAACAAAAGCGTTACGTGAAGCTGGACTTATACATGGATAAGATTTAACATTGAAATAATTGCAATGACTTTGTGCCAGGCGTGTAACTTATTATTTGAAAATAAGAAGACCTTTGTGCGACACGTAAGTGTAACCCATCGAGATTTAAAACTTTTTCAATGTTCAGAATCAAAGTTTTGTAATTCTTTTAAATTAGTAGAATCTTTCATCCGGCAAAGGCGCACCGAGCACCGAGATGAAGTTGACATATCTACTGCGTTGAGAATAGATTATTATTATCCATCCTCAAGTTCATTCCTTGAAATTTTTGATTCTTCGTCTGAAATTGATGACGTAGTTTCGTGTCCTTTTAGAGAAGATTCATCCGATTCTAATGATAGTGAATCTCTTTCAGATGAAGATTTGATATGGAATCATGAAAATTGTGAACATATCTTAAATATGGGAGAATTACTGTCAGGGAATATTGCCAATGAACCCGCCGTAAATTTTGCTGCCAAATTGTACCAAACTCCGGATATAGCAAGAAAAAACGTAAATACTATCATAAAAGAAACTTCTGACTTATTTGAGTCTGTCTTAAGTTCAGTGCAAGGCGAAGTATGCAACCTCTTAAAGCCTCTCGGTTCTGATTTAAAAAAATTATCTGAAATAAAATAAATATTTAAAAAATTTGCTGCGTCATTTTAAAACATGAAAACAAAAACAACGGTTTTCCCAATTTAAAGACTACGATACTTTTATTGTAACGGTCAATTATAGAATTAGCGAATGAACTGAATTGAAATCTAAGTCCACTGGAAGTACTGTTTACAAAAAAACAATTGACTATGATAACTCTTTAACTTCCTACTAGCAAATTATATCAAATTTACTACAAAGTCCATTTTGGAAAGAAGAGTGTGCTCGTTTTGGGGTAAAAATTGTACTTCCACATTTAATGTACTTCGATGATTATGAAAACAATAATCCTCTCGGAAGTCACAGAGGTGTGTCTAAATGCGGTGCGGTATACTTAAGCATACCATGTTTGCCACCAGAGTATCAATCAAAAATAGAAAATATTTTGTTTATTCTTTTCAATATACTCGATCGAAGAGCTTTTAAAAACTCTATAATTTTTTAAAAAGTGGTTCAAGAATTGAAATTTCTTCAAGACGAAGGCATAACTGTTAATACTGTTGATGGCTTTAACGAAAGCTTTCGACCCAACAAATTCTGCCGTTTTTGGTCAACTGATTTCAAAAACATTACTATCGTATTTATAGAAAGCGATTGCATATTTCGTGATACTTTGAACTATAATAAATTATTATCCAAAAATTGAGCTTGTTTAGGTATAAAATATCTTTGTGTTTTCAACCAAATACCAGGATTTCATGTTACAAATTATCCTGCAGTCGGCGTGATATACGATTTCTTGGAGGGGTTTTGTCGATACGATCTTGCACTTTTATTACACTACTACTTTTACGTTCGTAAATATTTAACATTGAAACATCTAAACTGCAAAATACAAGCTTTTCATGACGGACCGAAAAATAGGACAAACAAACTATCAAATATTTTAGAATCTCATTTGAAGGAAAAATGCATCATTTTATCGTCTGCAGAGATGTTAAATCCAGTTGATAATTGAAATCTTATTATTGGACTTTGTGTAGACGAAAACGATGAATATTGGAAACTTTTATTATCTTTGCAAGATATATGAAATATTTTGCGGAGTACAAAGATCACAATCGATACCCCAAATATTCTGGAATTTAAAAAATTACGGAATATTTAATGATGCTAAACGAATTATTTCCAAATAAAATGAAACCAAAGCACCATTTTGCAATTCATTATGCGTCTGTAATGAGACAAGTTGGCCCTTTCTGGAACATATGTTGTATGCGATTCTAAAGTAAGCATAGAGAGGGCAAACGAATCTCTCGGTCGACCACTTGTAAAGTAAATGTCTGCAGAACAGTAGCTCTTGGGCATCAGTTAATACTAAATTATAGGTTTATTTCAAAAACTTCTATATATCCCACGTAAATTTGTAGTGCAATTAAATCTGTACCAATTCAAAATTTGCAAAATATCTAAAGCTTTGTTCAACTGTTCCAGCACAATATTCATTAAACAATAATATTTCCATAACAAATTGCATTAAAACCATTGGAAAAACTATAAAACCAGGCTTTGTGGTTGTCACCTTCTCAGAATTCGGACCTGACTTCTACTTGAACGGAGATGATGATTTCATAATAGTAGCCAGACAAATTGCGGACGCTTCTTTCAATGAACATGCTAGAGCATACAAAGTGCACAGTACTGAAGCTTGTTACTTGGATGTTTTAAGAAAAAGTGGCGTTAATAACGCTATTGTTTCGTACACAAACCAACTAAGCAAAGGTCTATATTACATTGCCAAACAATGGATGTAATTGAAGCCATAAAAGTGGAAATGATTTTCCTCAAGCCACGATTCTCTATACATATTTATACATAGGATATGCTTATATGTATGAAGTATTTAAGTATATGATATATAAGAAATTAAGTTTGTATGCGAACTGTAAGTAAAAATTTCTTTCATTAAATTTTGAATCTTCATTATTATTCTATAATTAAATTATATTTTCAATAACAGGTTGGCCACTTAAATCAAAGAAAAAAGTTCCTGGGTTTTTCCCGGTTCACAAAAATTCTTCACGGTCAGTAAAATTAAAGAATTCGAACTCTTAAAGCTAAAAATTTTCTTAATTTGAAAAATGAAAACTCAATTCGAAATTAAAGCACTTGAAGTGACATTTTTTAATTTTTAACTTCTAAAACTGACCTCTAAAATTTTTGTTTGAACAATTTTTTGTTCAACCGCTCAATAATTTACATGTATCAAATAGAAGGTATTAACACTTTTCAATTGGACAATTTTAAATCTAATGGAGTGAAAGTGTACAATTTTAAATTTTCAACTTTTATAAATTGTGCAGTTCAAAGATGATTCAGTTCAAAAAATATAAATCCACGTTATCAGTTTCAATTCTCTGAATTAAATAATGAATCCACAGATTGTTAAAATTTTTAAACGGTATCATTTTCAGCTAGAAATATTAACTTTTTAAATGAGAAGTCAAATTATTTTTAATTTAAGTAGCTTCAGATCGATAATTGTTCAAAAAAAATTTTCTGTTTCGAAATATTTTTAAACACTTTCTTAAAATTATTATTTCAAAATGAAGAATAATATAAAATCTTCCGGAGAATATAAACAAAAAATATTTATTATCTTAAAACTTCTCAAAAACCCTAAATATTTTTTAAATTTTATTTAAAAATCGTCAAAAAGCTACACTTCGTTTTAAATGTTTTGAAATATTTTCAAAACTTCTAAATATTTTTTTAAATGATTCAAAATTTTCGTAAATGTTTTTTAAAAACCTACAAAATTAAAAAAAATACCTCTAAATATTCCATATTCTTTTTTGACAATTCTCGAAATCTTTTATTTTTTTTTATTCTTAAAAAACCTTTCACAATTCTTAAAAAGCTTCCAAATTTTGTGTTTCAAAACTGAAAAAATGTACATTGCTTTTTTAATAATTTGAAATAATTTCAAAATTTACATTAATTTTGAATCTTGTGAAAACTTCTCATTAAAAAAAACATCTCTTGAAATCACTCGATTTTTTTATAAATTACTGTGTGGTAAGTTGCTGATTATACATAAAAATTCAACAATTTCACTTACAAATTGAAAATTTTCAAAATAAGCAATTAAGGTTGTAACGTTCAAAGTTTATAGCTCTTTGAAATTTTGACGATTCAAGGCTTCCTATTTCAAAATGTCCAGTTTTGAATATTTGATTTATAATTGCTCGTTTTATATGAACGGTCAAATATTTCTACTAATTAAATGATTGTTCTTTTTTCTAATTAAATTTTTTTAAATTTTTAATAAGTTAAAAATGGAATACTTTATACTGAAGCAGTATTTGAATAGATACAATCTGTAAACTCTTTAATTTTGATCGGTTTCAGCGTCGTCTTTGAAAATCAATTATTGTTAGCTTTGAAATACTTAAATTATATTTCGATTGAAAAAAATATTAAATTATGATTACAGTTGACCAACTAAAAACGTTTTTTATCAAAAATTTGCACTTCCAACCCCTTTTAATTTTTAATTGTTTACGTCGTCAAAACTGCATTTTAAAATTCTTTAAATTGTAAATCTACGCTTGAAAAACTATGCTTAAAAATGGAATTTTTTTTATAGACGATTTTAGAACTACGCATTTTAAACTATGAATATCAAAATTAAAGAAGTTGACAATTGAACTTAAAATTTCAAACAAGCTGAAATTGAACTTTTTTTAAATTTAAATTTAAATTTAATTTAAATTTCCTAAAAATTTTGGAAAATTCTCGGTAAAAAAATAAATTCGCTGCCATTATCTGGGTTTTCCCGGTCATCAAAAGTACCAGGTCATTGCCCGACTTTCCCGGTTTCCCGGGCCAGTAGCCACTCCGAATAAATTTTATACGTCATTTTTAATATTTAATTAAAATTATTCAGCTCAATGTGAACTTTTAATTATTTGATTTTAAATAAATTAATTTAAAATTATATAAATATTTTTCTAGTTTTAATTGAACAATAGAAATTGATTTTTCCCATTAATTGAACATTAATTTGAATTAATTACCTATAGTTTAATATGCCCTCTGGTATTCTTCTTGTAAATAATAACAAACTTGTACTTTTAATTTAAAATCTTCATTTGAAGTTGGCGGGCGCGTTAATTTATATTTTCTCAATAGGAGACGCATAGGCCCTCCTCTATGATGATCAGTTCGGCCCTCTGTGTTGATCAGTTTGGCTCTCTGTGGCGGTCGAGTCGATCATCCGAGATGATCAAGTCGACTCTCTAAGATGACCGATTTGAATCTCTTTTTTTAACTTTGAGAAATAGTCGCTTTAGCCATTTAGAAGGCTATCCTATATTTGACAAAGGGCGAGATGAATATATTATCGACTATGGACTATGGTCACTAAATTGAAAGAAAGTAAAAAAGTAAAAAACCGATTCAATCTAAGGCACATCGAATATCGGAGTTTGTGACGCAAGGGCCAATAGAATCGAAAAAACTGATTCGATGCTTATTTTTAGTCTCAACAGGGCCGTAGCTAGAGTTGAATTTAAGGTAGGGCAGCGGTGGTTACAGGTAGGGCAGAAGTAAAAATTTTACTTGATGTGATCTGGTCAATTGTATTTTTTAAGGTAGGGCATTGGTATTTTAAGCTAGGACATTGCTCCACAATGCCCACCCCTAGCTACGGCCATGAGTATCGAAGATCGGTTTTTATACATTTTATGGAAGGGTTGATCGATTCGAAAAAAACGGTCTAAAGATAGCACGCATCGAATGTCGGTTTTTCGACATTCGATCGGCGGTTTGATCGAATCGAATAAACCGATCCGAAAATGAACGCACGTCGAATCGAAAATGCCATATTTGCCCAACAGCATGCACACGTCTACTAAACATATTCTTCCGATCAACTGAGTGAATATAGATCCTGACTAAGAAAAATCTCAGAAGATAAAAAGAATCATCTCGCATAATAATCACAAATGTCTTAAGATCAAAAACAGAGATGAGGAAATTCGCTGGTACCTAATCTGCCGAGCAAATGAAAAAAGACGTATTTGCAATTTTTATCAAAATTGAGTTAGGACCATAGTCATAATATAAACACTCTCCTCTTCTCATTTATAAATGAGAAAAATAAAAATTTTATGTTAAAACAAGTTAATTTTTGAGAAATAGTTTACCCGTATCTGCAGAAAACACGCGAATGCAAATATAAATAAGCTTATCTGTCAGATGGAGGAATGTGCACTGGTGCGCGTGCGCGACATTCAGAAGTTACGATTTTATCAACATGCCAAATCTGTCAATCCTGTAAGTATTATTGTAAATATTTGGCGAAAGAAAGAAAATTTTATCAAATTATTAATATAACAAAATACTTTGAACAAATGTTCTTAAGTTTATGTTATGTTATTAAGTTTAGTTATACTACTCACGATACTTCTTGTTTTATACTCGTAGGTTATGAATGAATGACAGTTTGACACATCCCAGACAACAATGCATGCGGACGCACATGGGCGCATGGCGTGCAAGCACGACGTGTCGGCAACAATGCAAGCACAGTGACAGCACGTTCTGAGGGTAATAAATAATCCCGCATAGTGCCCGCACACGGTCTGCATGATATGCAGCACAGCGTGCGTTTATCATGTTCGTCAGGTACATAGGGGAAAATGTCGGCATATAGCGTGCGGTGAAGAGTGCGGCACAAAAAGCGCATTATTACTAAAAACATAATATAGCAGTTATGTAAAAATAAAACTCTGATCAAATTCGCTTCATGCTCTAAATTTTTGTTATTTTCCAAGTTTATTTTACAGACAAAAAGTCGAAATAAAAGTGAATAATTATTTTTGTTCAAATTAAATAAACATTTTTTCTTGGGTTTTGGTTCGGAAAATTAGATTGAAGTATAAACAAATTTTGAGGCACAGACCAAAGTCGGCAAGAGTTGTAATTGTTTGAAAATAATTTTTAGAACTCTAAAATTTTAGCTTCGTCAAAACGCAACATAAGTATTTTATAGTCAAACGATAAAAATAAAGAAAAATATACAACTAGAAAAACAATTGAAAGTAATTAACTGGAAGATTCAAAAGTATAGTGTTCTTTAAAATCCCTTTGTTTTTTAAAAAAAGTGTTGAATAAACGTTCTGTGTTGAATAATTTAAATTGTTCGAAATAGAAAAATATTTCCAGATAAATATATATTTCTTGCTCATACATTATTTAAGAGGTAGCAGGAATAATTTTGTGTATGTCGCTTTTGGAATAAACACCTGTTGCATCATCAGTTGTGAAAGAACAACTTTCAACACAGGAGTCTCTTCTTAAAAACGTCATACAATGTTTCCTGTTACTTATGCTATTTTTAACATCTTGTTTTCAATAATTATAACTTAAAACACGTGCATGCTAGCACGAAGCTGGCACGCACGTGCCGACGCGTGCGGCGCATATGCGACGCATATGAGGACACATATGTCTGCACTCTTGCCCTCACATCGTGCCGATCGGTCGACACGCGTGCAAACACCATGCGGGCAATGTGTGAGCAAATTGTTATCTGAGATTTCGAGAATTCAACAGAAATTTTTATTCAATTCATAATCATTTGGCTTCGACACATAAAAAATACAATTATAATTCTAATTTAACTCTTATAAAAAAATTAAAATTTAGAGAAAAAGTTTTTATGGACAAAATTTGCAAACATATAAAAAAAGCTATAACTTATATGCATTGCGTTAATATGAATACATACACGCCAAACTAATAAAGAAACTAATATACTTCATTATAAAAAAATATTGAAAAAATACTTTCACAGGGAATATTTATTAATTGTATTTCGTCAGAGTCAGACGAATAATCACTGAATATTTGTACATCTCAATAACCGTTAAATTTTTAAAAATATTTCATACATGCATCTGAATATAAGTAAAACAGAGTCTTACTCATATTTATATTGATTCGCTATTAATTTATTTGTTGCCTAATTTCTACCTAACAAACATTCAATTTTCATATTTTTGCACACACTGAGCGAAGAATTCCCGTGTAGTTCGGGTTTACACCCCAATAGTTCGGGTGGTTTCTCTTTTTTTTTGTTTCACACGAAGGTTTGGTACGCTTGCACTACTGAGACGTGCGATTGCCCGAACCATTCGGGTGATCAACCGAAACAGCAGCAACCGAAGTGGTGGGGGGCCCGCCCCAATACTTGGGGAGCTTGCACGAATGATTCAGGAGATTCGAGTCGTCAACCGCGTTGGATGTTGCGCGTTCGACGTTTGAGCATGTTCGCTAATGGCCGCAGCTGATGAACATCAGGTTCTTCCCGAATGTCACTCTTACTAGGTTATGTCGAATTTATTGTTCATCACTCATATTTATACTAACGGAGCATTCTATGATTAGGTAAATCACATAATCGAAAACTCGATAATGTACATGTAGTGCTTTAGGACAGGGTTGAACTGTAATCATCAACGTGTAAGATTTTAAATTGATTCCAGTTGTCTAACGACCTTAATCATTCGTGCCACTACCCGAATCATTCGTGCAAGCTCCCCAAATATTGGGGCGGGCCCCCCACCACTTCGGTTGCTGCTGTTTCGGTTGAGCACCCGAATGGTTCGGGTGATCGCACGTCTCAGTAGTGCAAGCGCACCAAACCTTCGTGTGAAACAAAAAAAAAGAGAAACCACCCGAACTATTGGGATGTAAACCCGAACTACACGGGAATTCTTCGCTCAGTGCAGGAAATGCACTGTTTCATCATTTTCTTAACGAAAAAGCAGTTGCAACTTCATTTTAATTTTATTTATTTTAACGTGTAACAGAAATCTTTCTTCCTCATTTCCGTTAAATATTTAGTTTACCCTTGTCTCCGTATTAGAAAAACAATTTTCAAAATATTTTTATCACGCAGTAATATCCACAGGAAACGGTCCATACGCCCCTGACTGTTTACTTTCCGAGAATCTGGATTTAATTTCAAGGTCAGCCCTAAAACCGACACTAAATCCAGATTCGACTGTGAAACTATAACTGTATCTTTTCCTTCTCCGTTTTTAATTTGATTTTAATCTATAATTTTTAAGATTTATTTTTATTTTTTCACTCTAGAATGAATTTAGGCATTTATTATTCTGCATGATGTAAAATTTGACTTCGAATTTCTGAAGAATAAATACCACTCTTAAAATTCTTCATTACAAACTTAATACTGAACACAATAATCCCTATTTCGACACTTGCGACATAATTTCCTATCATATTTTCTTCTGTTTTTAGAGCTACTATTTACACTTACACCTGCGCAATTTGTTGAAATAATCGCTTACTGTTATAATGAAAAATTTAATTTTATTGAGTAAGGCGTATTCACCAATCTTTAATTGTTTTATTTAACATAAACAAAGTAACTTTATTTTCAAAATAATGGACGTGAATTTCATTTTAAGAACAAATAAGAAAGACCATTTATAATTGGGCTTATCATTGTTTTGCAAGTCAAGAAAAAATATTCAAAAATTTGAAAATCAACAAAATGGGTATCGTTTTTCTAAAAATAAAACATTTTGGTTAAAAAAAACATGCGAGATACGGAAAAAGTGCAAATGCAAACCAGTACCTTGCAAGAATTTTTATCGAATGCTTTTTTCTTGGTTGAACCAAGAAGTGAAATTTCAAATCTAAATTGTTGCAAGTCACAACATTATTATGGAAAAAAAAATATATTTTCGTAAAGTTTGTCAACTCTGACGTTCTTCATCTTGGCTAAGTTAGGAGTTATTACCATGAGTAACAGATCCTTTAATATTTCAGTAACTCTTAGCTTTTTTAAATTTGTGACTTTCATAAAATTTTTGATTTTCGGTGGAATGACGGTTTCGATCTACTAGTCTTTACTTGTCATGATATTTTATTAAAAAAAAGTTTTCGCTCGACGACGTCAAGCATCATCAGGAATACAGTTATTGGAGTAAAACTACATGTAGCGAGATGTTAAAAATTTTTGTTTGTAAAAATGTATTATCGAAGTTTAGGCAAAAAAAAATTTTGAATATGGAAAGTGAGATTAGAGACACGTTAGAACATTTTGTATAGAATGGTTATGTATAAAGTAAAAAAAAATCATAAAATTATTATATTCAACATTAAGACAAAATTGTTTACAAAGAAGTTTTATTACGTTCTTTCTGATATTAGTACAAAGAACAGTTACAAAAGAAATGATAGCATGCGAGAAAATTAAGTGCCTCATCTCAGCCCCTATGCTCATCTCGCCTGACCCTACCCTAAATATGACTAAAGTTTCAAAACAAAATAACTTTCAACACATATAAATTGTTTTATTGTAGCTATACCTATTTGAGACGAACTAAAAATTGACTGAAGATTTAACTACTAACTCTTTTTAGAAATACTTGATTTAATAGGCAGTAAAAAAGATTATTTAGAATTGTTCACTAATCAGTGTGAAATTGTATACTATGATAATAAGAATTTATAAAATATTAAATTATAAGATTTTTCACATTTTAATATCTCCACAAATATTTTGCACACAATTATTTTTTATTTGCATTTAGTTAATGATTATTTTATTATTTGTTAGGATTTAGTAATATATTGATATTTAAATTGCATTAGCTTATCATTCTTGTCAATTTTTAGCGCGTAATACGCAATGAACCATATTAGGGCCCGCTCCCGATATCGGATCACCAATGATATAATTAGTAAACAAATTTCTTATTATTTTTAATGCTCGAGCTTATTTTCAAAAATCTTCTTTTTGATGATACGCTAGGTTTCAATCAGTTCTGAGACTGATCCAAGTTTGGAACCTGGGTCCATATGTGGACCAAAATCATACCTTGACAAAAAATTTTCTTAAAATAATAAAACAGTCTTTTGAAATTTGTATTTTGGAAATTCAAAGGGTCAATCAAACATTTTCTGCAGAAGAAATTTAGTACCTCACTAGATTTTCAAGTTGTCCAAAATCAAAAAATATTATAAATATATTGTTATTGTTAATAAGAAATATTGGAAAGTATATTTAAGTGAGAAATAATTCATGAGAATGATGGATATTGGGTAACGCAATATTCTACTTTGTATATTCAGCGTGACCTTGAAAGATAAGAGGATTGTCTTGGCGGAATTAATTTGTAAATGTACATCCTCGAGTCTGTTTTGAATGTTTAGATAATTTCAATTTAAAAGTGTTTTGTAAATTGAAAAATTCACAAAAAAATTTGTTAGCATATATTTTAAAACGAGATACGTAAAAAATTAATAATACTTTCCAGCATCCACATGCGCTAAGTTTGAACATAGTTCTATTTTCGATTCTAAAAACTTTGTTTCTTGGATCCCTATTAATGTACCTATTATTCTTTTTATCTTCTTTCTACGATTCCAATTTATATTTTTGGAATGCCTTCTTATGGTCAGTGTTTCACTTAAAAAAAGGATGTTTTCATTTTTCTCTTAAAGCCAAGAACTTTAGAAGCCAAATTATTCAAGAAAAAGATTTTATTTTTTGCGGTTGACAGTTTGTGCTCTTGATCTATTTTTCGAAAATATTTTTCTCTAATAATATAACTTCTAATTTTCCTAGCTAAAGAGAAAAATTGAAAAAATACCTTCTTTATTCATAATGTGTCCCCTAATGGTTTACATTACTTCCATTTCTGACAATACTTTCGCCTACCTATTTTATAAAATCTGATCCTTACTATTCACAGTTATTTACAACTATTTACAGAAAATCTTATATCTATATCCTTATTTCTATTTTTTGATGATAGCGCAATTTGGGACGTGTTAGCGAACGAGTTAGCGAGCGATCGAAAGCGAGAGTGGAAACGAAAGAGAGGGCGAGAACGCAATCGCATCCTAATCTACTTATGCTATTAAATAACGATTACTTACAAATCTTTTCGCTTCTATTCTAAGCGACTTCCGCTTCCTTTTTCTTTCACTTCTCTTGTACCTCGATTTGGCCATTTTTTCACATGCATTCTTTCATTCTTTCTCATTCGCTCCTCTAGCCCCCTCCAACTACTTCATCCACTCTTCCCCCAATCCATCCTTCCATAGAATCTTCACCGCATTCTCTTGCCAGCTTCCTTTATCTTCCATTCCTCTCCTACATCCTTTCCATACATGCTCCCATGTTTCCTCTTCCCATTTACAGATTTTGCACTTTATGTTCACTTTCGCTTCCCAATACATCCCTTCCCTTTCCTCGTTTGCCAATCTGAATCTTGCTATTCTTGTCCATTTTCTCTCTCCCCATCCCTCTTCTAAATACTTTGGTACTCCTTTTTTTATTATCTTATACCATTTATTATATGTATTTTGATTTCTCAATCATCTCCCATCTTTCTATTAATTGTGTTTCCCTCTCTCTTTTTTTCAATTCTTCGTAGTTTACTCCAGTTCCGTCTTCTATATATCTAGCAATAAAGAACTCCCTCCTTTCTTCTTCCCATCTCGTTAATTATATCGCCCTCCCTCTCATTTCTTCTACCTCCATCAAACACTTTCTCGGTAACTCCCCTCTCCTTCCCTCCCTCAACTTCGTCTGAAATTTCCATGCCCTCTTTCCTTCTCTAGTACTTAATTTATCCGTTTGCGCTTCTTCTCTCACCATATATCCTGGCGTCCTCCAGTCTACCCCTATCGTCCACCTTACATGCCTTTCTTGTAAAATCTTAATCTCTTTCCCTTCTTTCCATCCCCATATCTCTGCTCCATGATCTAATATCAGCCATACCAGCGTATCAAATAACCACATTCTCCTCCAATTGGTTTTGAACCTTCTTTTTCCCATTTCCCATATCTATTTCAAAACCCCTGCTGCTTCTTTATCCTTTCTCTTATATGATCTCTATGATCTCCATTTGTTTGCAAGGTATATCCCAAATATTTAAACACTTTAATTCTTCTATCTTTATTCCCTTCCATCTCCCCGTTCATTCTTTTTTTCTTCCCCCTCCTTTTCTAAACCTCATTATCTTTGTCTTTTCTACATTGAAATTCAACTTTTTCCCATCTAAGTATTTCTTTAATCCTGTAATTAAGCCCGCCATCCCTTCTTCGTCCTCTGCCATCAACACTATATCGTCTGCGTATGCCAGTGTATAGATATATCTTTTCGTTCCCTATCCTAACTCCACCCCACCCTTTTCTCCTCATTTCTTCTCCCAATTCTGATATTAATATATTAAATAAAAGTGGGATTAGTGGACATCCTTGGCTTAGTCCTCTCACCAACCAGAAAATATCTCCTTCTTGCTCTCCTACTTTTACTCTGCTTTTTGTCTCTCTGAAAATTTCCGATACTCTCTATAATAATCTCTCTCTTATAACCTTTTTCACGATAACTTTTTCTATCTCGCCTCGATTTAATGAGTCAAACGCCACCTTTAAGTCCACGAAAATTGCTATCATTGCTCCTTTCTCCCTTTTAATCCTCTTATTTACTAAATGGTTCAGAACATACATGTTATCTATTACCCCCATCTCTTCTTTAAATCCTGTCTGATTCGGTGGCTCTATCTTTTTTTCTTCAACCTCTTTCTCCAACCTCTCCGATAAAACAGTCACATATACTTTATACAATGTTGGAATTAGCGTCACTTCTTTATGATGTTTAACCTCCTCCCCTTTGCCTTTCTTCACTATGGGTACCACTACTCCTTCCTTCCATAACTCTGGCCACCCCTCTCCTCTCTATACTCCATTGCACATTATCCATGCTCATTCCTTTGATTCTGTCCCCCCGTATTTCCAGACTTTATTTGGTACCTCATCTATACCAGGTTCCTTTCCATCTTTCATTATCCCTAATACCTTGACTATTTCCTCTCATTCAATGTCCTCCCCCCCCCATCTGTTTCCCTACCATATTTTTCTTCTTTCTTAACTTTCCTCTCTACCCCTCCTAGTAATTCCATAAAATATTTTTTTCATTCTACCATCTCAATATCCTGGTTTACTCTTTTCCTTCTTCTTCTCTCTCTATTTACCACCTTCCAAACCTCTTCTTCTGTCCTAGCCTTCTCCCCTCTTCTTCAAACTTTTTATTTTCCTCCTCTTTTTTTTATTACACAACTCAGTATACTTCTTCTTTTTCCCCCTATATTTTTCTCCACTACTTGTCCCCTTTCTCCATTTTCTTAATTCCCTTCTCACTTCCTTCTTCTTCTGTTTACATCCTCGTCCCATCCACTTCTATCTCCTCCTTCACTAACTTATTTTTTGCTTGTGCACTCTAATACTCTTTTGATTTCTCCTATCATTACTTCCATCTCCTGGTTTACATTTCCTCCCCTCATTTTGATATTCCTGACCATTTCCTTTAACTGTTCTTTACCGCCCATTGACCAATCCCCTCTTTCTGCTTCTTTTACTCTTGCTTCCTTTTTAGCCCTATTGTTATTACTCTTTTCTCCCTCTAATGTCACTATTATGGGAAAGTGATCCGAATCTACATAATTCCCCACTTCTAGTTTCTTGAACTTCTCTCTTACCTCGTGGTCCACTACCACATAATCAATTACCGTTGCCCTTTTGCCTCCTTAACGTGTATATTCTACTTCCTCATCCCGCTCTATATTTCCGTTAAGGATGAACCATCCCATCTCCTCTAAGCCTTTAATAATTTCTTCCCCTCTCCATTCAGTATCTTATCTTTCGAATTTCTTTCTCGCTCTCCACCCCATTCCCTTCGTCCTCCATCTCCAGTTCTCGCATTAAAATCTCCTCCTATGATAAGCCTAATATCTTGTTTATTTTCTTCCATCAGTTCTCTCATCTCTTCTTATTTCTCCTGCATATCACCGTTCACATAAACCCCCACTATCTGCCAACTCTCTTCTCCTATATTTATCTCTTCTACTATTAATCCTTCTTCTCGTTCTTTCATCTCTTTTTTATCCTTCTCTGTTATACATTCGTTCCTCACTCCCATCACCATTCCTTCCATTGCTCTGCCTTTCTTATTCTTCTTTTTTCATTTCGACTCTACCATTTGTAACCTTTTGGGAATCTTCGCCTCACTCTTTTCTATTCTTTTATCATCTAGTCACGTCTACATCATTACTACTACATCTCATTGTGTCAAATTTGTCATTAAATCCCTATCCTTTATTTCCAAGCCTGCTATATTCCAGTAACATATCCTCCAATCTTTCCTACTTTCGTTTCTCGTCTCTTTTTGTTTCCTACTATTTCTATATCTCCCGTTCCTTTCTCTCCTAGTTTCCCGACACCTCATTTTTACTAACTCTTCCCTGTTCTCGTCCCAATCTCACCATACATCTTCTATATCAAAATCCCGGTTTCAGCTTTCTATTTTTTATAAAGATGGTAGTGATTGATGACCTTTGGTCTTCCAACTCATCTATCTTTTTATTAGTCTCTTTCTGCTTTTATAGTCTTCGTTCGAACGTCTGCATCCTTTTCTCTAGCTTTTCCCTGACTTCTTCCCATTTCCTCATTTATTTCCTAAGTTCGGCCATTTCCCGCTTAATTTCTTTCTTTTTTTCCTCTCCCCTTTTCTCCGGCTTTTCTTCATATATATGCCCATTACTTCTATAATAATTTTGCGCGTTTCTTCCAATCATTCCTCTTCCATCGGATCTTTAGCCTCAGCTCTATTTCCTACTGCCCCCTTACTGTTCTCATTCTTCTCTACAAAACTGTGTTTTTCCGGCGGTGATCTGAACATTCTTTGATTTTTCAATCTGGCACTCGCTCCGCTAGCCATGAATCCAATTGAAACGATCCCGCCTTCTATCGTTCTCTACCTACCTTGCCTTTCTCCCTCTCTACCCCGCCCTGCTACGATCAACCTGGTCCTCCCTCCCTGTCACAAATCCAAACCAACCTAACCTCAACTTCCACACAAATCTGTCCTAATCCTCAAAAAAATATCCTCACCCCCTTGTCATTCTCTCAATATCTCAATCAATCTCTCACGAACAAACCCTTCTACACACTTCCACAATCCACTGACCTCAAATTTCACAACAAATATTATAGACACTCAGCACCACAAATTCCCCGCTACCTCACACTTTCATGCCGAAAACGGAAGTCCTTGAAAAAATACCTTGCTTTTGAAAAAAACGTCAAATATTTTCCCTGAAAGGGGTTTAAGATGAAAAAGGTAACAGAAAATATGTCCAACGTGGAAAAATAAAATCTTGCTCTTTAAAAATGTAGTCTCTAAAGTTCGTAATTTTAGAGACAAATAAAAAAAAATGATTTTTTTCTTCAAACGTTTTGAACATGTCCTGAAATACTTTTTCAAAGAAAAATAAAATATGGAAGGCATTTCTTCCATGTAAATAAATATTTAAGTGGGTCAAAATCTTGACATTTTTTAGAACTTAAGCAGCTTCAGTGTTCCAAATCTGCAATTTTTAAATAATTCAAGACTCTGACCCTTTCAGATTTTTTCTTCAAAAGAATAATTATCTTCTATTGTTTTTTAGGTTTTACAAATTACATTTGTTGCGGATAGAGGGTCCCTGTATCAAGGGCTTCTGCTGAATATGGTTACAATAATTAATGAGCAGTCGCGGACAATTGTCCAGTGGTGGTACTGGTAGAATTAACCCCCAAGCAGAGGCGTAACAACCGTGCCGAAAGCTGAATGGCACCTGGGTGAGGTGTCTGGAATGGTGTCTCTGGGATACCGAGCGACCTCTCAGAGTATGCTGCCTTATCCTTGCATGCGGGGCTTTACAAGCATGGACGAACCCCTTTCCCTTGCTACTCGTGGAAACAACAATGATAACACCAAACATAGCTGTAGTAAGTGCGGTTTAAAACAATCGAACGCGCAATGTCCGACAATGGGTCGGACAACAATGCCTACTACCCTAGTGTTGGGAGAGCCAATCAAGACGGAGTCAGTTCGATGGACCGGCGGAATCTCAGTACTTTTGGGTGGACGGATCGACTCAATGACGACCTTCTAGGGTGCTACGATACCAGTATGGCCCATGTCGAACAACACCGGAAAAGGGGCTATGTGAGCGGACCACCTACTCTACCGTAGCCAGAACAAGCCCTCTATGAAGCGGGGAGGCCAGGAGCACCTCATCCCTAATATATCACTCGACCAGCTTCTCCAACGTATTCAGGATAAAAGACGTTAGGCTGATTGGTCGGAAATCTTTTGCAGCAGTGTAACCCTCCCTCCCAGGTTTGGGTATGAAGGCCACTCTGCCATCCTTCCATGCCGATGGCACGTGTTTAAGGGCTATACTTGCCCTAAATAATTTCGTCAGAGGAGGGACGACTAAATCCATACCTTTTTGTAAAAGCGCTGGATAAATGCCATCCGCCCCTAGTGATTTAAAGGGACAGAAGGACCCTCCGGCCCATTCCACCTTTTTGTAATCAGCGACCTTAGCGGCGAAATTACAGTCGGCCCTTTCCACCTCTTGGCCCCAGCCTTCCTCCTCTTGGTCGGTTCGGATTTGCTGAAAATCCGGGAAGTGAACTTCCATCAGGTGATTCAGCGTTGCTTCTTCGTCTTCCGGAAACTCACCATTATCGAGCCTTATGAGCCCGAGGCGAGCTTCCGGATTTTTCGCCAGGATCTTGTGGAGGCTCGCTGTTTCCAGAATGTTTATCGGTTCCTCGTAGAAGCCCCTCCAATCTTCCTGCTTATACTTTCTTATATTTTTATTGTATTCACACTGGGCCGTCTTATAGATGCCCCAGTCTGAGGCAATTTAGTTATATTTGCCCTAATCCACAACCTTCTTGTCTTTTTACGGATTCTCTCCAGGTGGGTATTCCACCATTCAGCTTCCTTCCTAGACCTAATTGTGATGATAGGGCAATTGTTCTCATATAATGTTGTCAAAGCCCTTCGCAGAGAATCCGCGTTGTGCTCCAACTCATCAATGGGACCATAGCTTGTGGGGAATTCACCAAGCCTCCCTTTGAGTTCCTCTTCATATGAGTCCCAAAGTGTATTTCTGGGGTTTCTGTTCTTAGAAACCACCGGTTTTTCTAGGGTTAATCGAAACACGATATATTTGTGGTCCGAGAAAGACTCCTCATCGGAGACTTCGCCGGATTTTTCCAAAGAATCCGAACTCTGCACTATCATTTGTCGTATGTATAATGCAGCGAAAGCTTTGGCGGATGCAAACCGCAAAAAAAACTAACGGCTGATAATAAGAGAAAAAGACGCATGCATCAACTCAGCACAAAGATAGGCTGGGCAAGAAAGCACGCGTCCCCCATTCAGTGTATGATTCACTACATAACACCTGGCAGGAATTCCACCACCAAGGTTCGACAGTTCGCGCGCGAACTGTGGATCCGCTATCACACACTTAACATGTCAAAGCTGCTGACCATCAGACAGCATATTGTTGACGAAATGCGGGTGCTATCTGACGCTAGGAGAAGTCTAGAGCGGAGGGAGAGGTAGGTCAGAGAAAACCATCAGTTTTTCTCTGACTCATCTCGACTCTTCTAAGATCCTCCAGTTACTGTCGACCATCCGCCCAAACCAGAGGAGGTCGAAGTATTTTGGAGAGAATTCTACGAAGTATAGCATCAACTGAAAGAAGACTCAAAGAACGTAAATAGTTTTAAGGAGTTGTGCAATGGCCTCATGACACCACAGGAAAAATGCCCACTTATCGCTACCGAGAAGGTGGAAAAAGTAGTAAGAGGCATGAAAAAATATTCCGCTCCGGGACCAGATGGTATCAAGACCTACTAGTGGAAGAAGCTTATTCAACCCACCAGCATCTCGCCCGCATTTTCACCTCATATCTTAAGTCCGAAGAGCCTATTCCGGAGTGGTTGGTGGAAGGACAGACAGTACTCATGCCAAAGATAGGCAACATAGCTGACCCGAAAAATTACAGGCCAATCACTCGTCTGAACACACTGTATAAGATATTCACAGCTATCCTAAATGATATAATTGTTCGAATATTCGGATCTGTGTTGCGAGAAATTTATGAAAAAGGCGGCTCAAAGAAAGGCGTAGCAGGCTGTCTCAAGAACCTGCTGATAGATACATGTCTGAATAGATGGAGCATCCTACCAGCGCTTCCTATCGATGGCCTGGATTGATTACCGGAATGATTTCGATTTAACGTCCCATAGACTTATCATCTGTCTGTTGAAAAGCTTAAAGGTTCATCAGCACATTATGGGGTGCATAAAGAGATTGATGCCACTCTGGAAAATCAGATTTACTAACACCGTCACCTTTTAGAGAGGTGGCTTACAGGGCGACACTATTAGCCCACTCCTCTTTTGCCTCACATTATTGCCACTATGTCTCACACTTCGCCATTCTGAAGGGTACTGCGGCAAAACTGGAAATCAAAAGCATAAGGTCACTCACGTACTTGATGTGGATGATCTTAAGATCTATGCGAAAAATAAAGAGTAACTAGATCTAGCTCGAGGTATTGTCGAGAAATGCACTAGGGAGATTGGTATGGAGTTCGGTTTAGAAAAATGCGGTAATATTTATTTGAAGTGAGAAAAACTTAATGAGATCCTCGAAGACCCTGGGCTCCTCGACAGAAGCGCTATATGACACCTTGGCGCTGGAGAGACCTATACATACCTGGGCGTGCCACAGAGCCGCATTGAAGATGCAACATCGCTTAAGAATACTCTCTGATGTAAATACAGGCATCTTGTCCGACAGATTTGGTCCTCCGTACTGTCGGCGAGGAACACAGTACCTGCAACGAACATGCAGTTTTGCCTGATCAGGAGTTTTACTCCTAGATTTCGGAGGATTATGGGCCGTCAGGAGGTTTTTCCAGGAGGAAATTTTTGACCTCAGGAGTTTTTAGGAGTTTTTTGAATTTTTAAATAAAGAACAACAAATGCGATTTCGGAATGATTTAAACTTAAACAATACAAGATAGGCCAATCAAATATAGCTGCCTTCTTTTTTTCTTTCTAGTCTTTCGTCTCTCTTGCAAATGCATGAAAAATCAGCTTTAAAGACGTTATGGTACCTGTTTAGCCAATGGGAGAGTTCACCGCTCGCTAGGAAGTGCCACTGAACTTACATAAACTGCCGCGAAATTCGAACTCAGAGTAGGTAAAGTAAAGTTTTTAATAGGAAATTATAAAAAATAAGTGCAAAAAAATATAAAACATTGACTTTAGCTTAATGAAAAGTTGAACTGCAAAGTCGGAAATCATTATTGAAAACGAAAATGAAAGATTTGTTAGAGATTAGTTTGATTTAGAATTTCGCGGAAACTTATCTAAGTTCGCTAGCGCCTTCTAGTAAATATTCGTGATTTGTCCCTCGACACACTCCCTAAAGTCTTCTTCACATCTTACGACAACAAACAGCTGCTTTTCATACTCTTTGCAAAAGAAATACTTCCGTCCAATAGTATTTAAATTTAAATTTTTTATGGGAACGAAGTATAAGACAAACAAATAATGCAGCCAATGATACCTAAGACGTATTTACAAAAATATATAAAATCTTGGGAATACTTACCCGAATTTAAAGGTTAGAATCAAAACGTCACTTCACTTTTCACGTTACCACTTAATCTTTTTTTTTTACTTCGATATTTATATTTAAACCTTATGAATTTGTTTTAAATTAAAACAAAATTTTTCAACTTTGTAAAAGTAAGATTAATATTCAGAAGTCAAAAGTTACCTTTTCATTGTCTTTTCATTTGGAATTTAAAAAAATGGTTTGTAAACAATTACAGCTCTTAGCGAGTTATTTTCTCTACCTAAGTTTGGTATATTCAAAACTAAATTTTTGAACAAAAAGAAACACGAAGAAAACTTCATTTAATTTAGGAAAAAAATTAATTATAAACTTATCTTCTCGATTTTTTTGTTGGGAAAATTAATTTGGAATGTAAAAAAAGTGTTGATGAATTAAATAAAGTGCCCTGGCGGACCGAGTGAACGGAACAGTGACGCTACAGCGTGACCTTATAGTGACCACATAGTAAAGTTTCATGAAACTTTGGAAACGTTTCAAAGTTTGAAATATTAGGGCGGGAAAATTCAAAATATAAAAAAATACTATTAAGTATTGAATATAAACATTTAATAGTATCATTTGTGTTTCAAAGCAAATCGTTTCAGCTCATTTAAATAAATAAATAACGTGTTAATTTTTCATAACATGTAATTTTTTGAATATTTTATTTTAAAAATTTGAAAATTGATTTCAATAAAATGAAAATAAATTTCGTATTTAATACAGATTTAATTTTTAGAATGTTTCATTTTTAAGAAAATTGCCTTAGAAATGTAGAAACTGCTTCGAATGGAAATGAATAAAATGACATTCTGCTCATTTCATTAAACTATCAGGCTTATTTTTATTGATTTATTGATTTATTGATTGATTTTATTGATTTCATTGTTTCATGAAACTTTCAAAGTTTCAATGAAATGTTTCATGAACTCATAACCCTAACTGGGCCCGCTAGAGAATATTTTCATCCTTTTCCATATTTATTTACATGGAACTAAACACTCTTTCTGTCTGTTTACACATTTGTATTTAAGTACTTGTGCTAAAAAATTAAGTATTAAAAGTTGTGTACGGCAACCCGACGTGCAATATTGTGCGTCGGGTTACCGCACACAGCTTAAAAGTTGTAATTTTTTAACAGATTAATAAATAGAAATAAATTAATAAAAATGCGTAAAAAGATAAATAGAGCATTAAGTGATATGTGGAATTGTAAATAAATGTAAAAAAGGATGAAATATGCTATAATGTGGTCACTATAGGGAAACGCTGTATAACATTTCAATGAAAATAGGGTACGAAAAAAAACTCTACTGACACACAATTAAGAGGGACATTCATTCCTAAATCTATCAATTTCTAAGTCGTTATAAAGGGGTAAATGAAAGAACGAGACCATTTAATTTAACGTTTTATGGATATTACATTTTTTTCAATTCTTTTTTTGAAAAGGATGTGATTTTTCCACAACAAAACAAAATTTAGTGTAATAATAAATATAACAAGTATGAAATAAATGGATTATTTTAATAAAATTTTGACACACGCTCAGAACTTTACATTTTTTAATTTAAAATATATAAACATAAATGTCATTAATATTGTAGAGAAGAAGGATGACTATAATGAAAAATTGTATATCTACATAACTTAATTATTAATATTTCTTTTAGGATGGTTGCAACCATTAATTGGAGATGACACTAGAGCCACATGTTCTTATTGAAAACATGATTTAATAGCAGACAAATGGACACTAGCTGATCATGCGCAGACGGATCGTCATAAAAGAAGTGTTAAAGCAGATAAAGATATCAAATAGTCACGCAAAATAGGTCCAGATCTTGCAGTTTCATTAATTGATAAAAAAAGGAAGGTTGTTAAACTGAAAATTGCTGTCTTTGTATCTGAACATTGTTCAGTGCAAGTTGTGGAGGACCTGGGAGAATTGATTATTCATTTAGACAAGGATTCGAAAGTTCTTCCTAAAGTAAAACTGCATCGTACAAAATGCACTAGACTAATAGTTAACATTTTATCGCTGTGTTTATTCGCGGAGTTATTCGAAGATATAGGAGATTCAACTGCTGTACATACAAATAAGGGATTGGACTTCATGGTACGCTATTTTAGCAAAAAAATTCTTCAAGTAAGAACTACGTTCTACAGGTTAATAGAAATAGAGTCAGGTACTGCGAAAGCTATGACGAATGCTATAAAAAACAACCAGAAGATGATGGCCTGAAATTAGATAAGCCCCAGATAACAATGCATGCGGACGCACATGGGCGCATGGCGTGCAAGCAAGATGTATCGGCAACAATGCAAGCACAGTGACAGCACGTTCTGAGGGTAATAAGTAATCCTGCATAGTGCCCGCACACGGTCTGCATGATATGCAGCACAGCGTGCGTCTATCATGCTCGTCAGGTACTTAGGGCAAAATGTCGGCATATAGCGTGCGGTGAAGAGTGTGGCACAAAAAGCGCATTATTACTAAAAACATAATATAGCAGTTGTGTAACAGTAAAACTCTGATCAAATTCGCTTCATGCTCTAAATTTTTCTTATTTTCCAAGTTTATTTTACAGACAAAAGGTCGAAGTAAAAGTGAATAATTATTTTTGTTCAAATTAAATAAACATTTTTTCTTGGGTTTTGTTTCGGAAAATGGTTCACTATTTTTTACTATATTTACTATATTCAGATTTAAAATGATCGAGAACAAGTTTTTCAAGTGCACATTTTTAATCGTTCTACTTCTGCGATTTAAGTTCTTAAATCTCAGTCGTAGAACGATTAAAAATATGCAACTTGAAAAATAATTGAAATTAATTAACTGGATGATTCAAAAGTATAGTGTTCTTTAAAATCCCTTTGTTTTTTAACAAAAGTGATGAATAAACGTTCTGTTTTGAATAATTTAAATTGTTCGAAATAAAAAAATATTTTCAGATAAATATATATTTCTCGCTAATACATTATTTCAGATGTAACAGGAATAATTTAGTGTATGTCGCTTTTGGAATAAACACCTGTTGCATCATCAGTTGTGAAAGAACAACTTTCAACACAGGAGTCTCTTCTTAAAAACGTCATACAATGTTTCCTGTTACTTATGTTATTTTTAAAATCTTGTTTTCAATAATTATAACTCAAACACGTGCATGCTAGCACGACGCTGGCACGCACGTGCCGACACGCGTGCGACGCATATGCGACGCATATGAGGACACATATGTCTGCACTCTTGCCCTCACATCGTGCCGATCGGTCGACACGCGTGCAAACACCATGCGGGCAAGTTGTGAGCAAATTGTTATCTGGGGCGTTTAGGCATCGGTGTTGACGGTGCGAACGTGTGCTGAAAATGCTTGCGATGTTTTGACAAGATTTGTAGATACGGTGGTTAAAGAAAGTCACTCGTGGTTCTCAAGAAGTACTAAGAGAAATATGGATTATAATTCAGTACACAAAACTATTGCAAATGAAAATAATCCTAAAAAAATTGCCAACATTTCAGGAACTCGATGGTTGGATAGACTAGACGCTATCGGAACAATCCTTGATCAGTGGGATGCGCTGAAATTACATTTTAGTCTATCAAGATTTGAGAGAGGCGATGTAGGCTATAAAGCTGAAGAATTACACACCATGTACAACAACCCAGAAAACAGATTATACTTATTATTTCTGAGTTATGCTTGAAAAACGTAATATCTGTGTACAAAATATTTCAGTAACAGACAGCTGAATCGTTCAAATTTCTGCAGGAATTGAATAACTTTTTGTAGCGTACTTTAAAATCTGTTGTGGTATCAAGTCAGCTGGAAAATGCTATCTCAAAGAAAGAAGACATAGCTACTTTCCTTTTTAAGAATTTCTCATGTCCGCACAATGTATTAATTTTGGATATTTTTTCAATCAAGAAAATGTCAACTGTGCACCTGAGTCGCTTTTAGTAATAAAGGAAAGATGCCGAGAGTTCTTAATTAAACTTTGCGAAGAACTACAAGCGAGAATACCTAACAACATCAGAATTCTCCACAAAATGAGTCTTTTTACTCCTGAAATTGCGTCTCGTCAACATAAAGATAATATTGCGGAGATTGGAGTGGTTCCATGGACGAAGGACGAGCTCAGGTCCCTCGATATCGGATCATGAAAGGTTATGCACATGAACAAAAGCATGAACCTTAGGTTTTCTGTTCTGGTCAGGAAGCACGAAGAAGTGGACAAAGGAGCGTTTCTGTACAAAGCAGCGGAGGAGGCTGCTGAAACACTCGGCCTTGATTTCAATATCAGGGGTGAACAAAATGCATCAAATCTTATTCATTTCAAGTACTCACTCCTGAAGGCCCGGATTAAGAAAACACAGGAGAAAAACTTCCGCGAACAGCTCCTCGACAAGAGGATTCACGGTATCTTCCACAGAAATAAGGATCAATCGATGTCGTATGAGCTGACGTTTGCTTTCCTTAAATGACCCGGATTGAAGTCGGTCACGAAGGGTTTCATTTTGGCATGCCTAGACGGTGTCATTTCCACTCTAGCATACCGTCGCCACATTTTGAGCCAAGACATTCGCGATGATAGCTGCAGAGCGTGTCATGCACACCCTGAGCATCTAGGACACATACTATCTAGTTGTCCAACTCATGCGGGAACGACCTACATCCGAAGGCACAATGCGGCACTAAAAGTGCTTTATTACCATCTCTTTTACTCTTACCGCATTAACCCTAATACAGTTCCGCCAAACGCTCCTAGGGAAATAGAGTCAATTGTCGAAAATGAAAAGTGCCACATATACTGGAACTTCATATTCTCGAAAATAGTTTATGTTGCGCAATCGAGGACTGACATAGTTCTCCTTGACTTGGAGAAACGAACCATGTTCGTTTTCGAATTTTGGGCACCAGCTGACAAAACATCATGAGTCCATCGCAGACTGTAACCACCTATCTCACTGTCGTGAGACGTGGTTACAGGTGAAATTTTACCGCGATTTCGCCGAGAGCGGGTGTAATTTTTCAGAATAGCACCCGCTCCCGGCGGAATCCTGCGGTTGTCCTTATGACAAACTTTCATATATTTACACTAAGCAATTGAGTTAATTATTTCGATGATGATGTTTGATCGATGATTATTTCGACGATGCTTACTTTAATAAAAACATAATCTTGATAATAATAAAAAAATGTTATTGTTATGCAAAGAATTCTAAAGATTTCGAGGTGAATTCAAGAGAATTCAAACGAATACGAGATAATAAAAGATTTTTAAGTTCAATTCCATGAATGTTTAAAAATTCAAATAAATTCATCCCTCATCTTATCAAATAAATACATCTTTCATTATTTTTAATTTGGAACTTTTTGGATATGAAGGAAAGCCTTGGGATGGTGTCTGGGGTTGTTATACAGGAACACAAAAAAAAGTTTGCGAAGCCAAAAAATCGACCGATATAGCATTGTAGTATTGATATAGCATAGTCAAAATCTGCATTGATTGAAATATTCTGCTTACCAGTTTTTTTTTATTCGAGTTTGAATTTTCAGTTCAGGTCAAATTATCCTAAGTAAGCCACCATTAATCGAAAGTTGTTTTTTTTTTCGCTGCAATTTTTCTGCAAAGTTATTAAGAATGATAATTTAATGTTACAACATGATCAACATTTTTCTCGTGAATATCTACATGGATTTTGTTGATTCTTACGTTGAAATTTTTGTCTAGAAACGTACATTCCAGAATTCTTCCTTCTGAATAAAAAAAAATTGAATTTGTTTGAAAAATATTCGGAAGGAAGATGTCTGGAATATTCGTTTTCAAACAAAAATTTCAACCTCAGAATCATCAAAATCCGTTTATCCGTTCACGAGAAAAATGTTGATCATGTTGTAACATTAAATTTTCATTGTTAACAACTTTTGCAAACCATTTTTGTTGCGACCAAAACTTGGGGAAATCATTGAGAACATTAGGGATATTAAAAAATTCATTCTACAGCGAAAAAACCACTTTCAATTTATGGTGGCCTACGTGGGATAATTTGACCTAAACCAAAAATCCACACTCGAATAAAAAAAATCCGCTAAGCAAAAAATTCCAATCAACGCAGATTTTGACTATGCTGGAAAAATACTACAATGCTATGTAGGTCGCTTTTTTGGCTCCATACACTCTTTTTATGTGCCTATGTTATTTTTTATTTCAGATTGTTTTGACTGTTTTAGGTGATGGTAGCTGAGACGTGGTTCGTTAAATGTACTAGGGGTTGTTTTTCGTGGTTGCTGAATCTTATTGTGTGGATAATGATATGAACAAAAGTTTTGGGTAGGTGCCTGGGGTGATTTTTTAAATTGAAATTTTGTTGGCTGTTTTAGTTGAAGGCAGCTGAGACGGGTTTCGTAGAATGTACTAGGGTTTGTTTTTTATATTATTTTAGTTTTTTAAGTTTTTATTTTTTATGTTCTATTCTTTTTTTTTAATTTATTTTTGTTGTTGTTTTACTTGAAGGCAGCTGAGATGAGGTTTGTTTAATGTTCTCGGTGATAATTTTTCATTTGGTTCAGGACAGGTGAGACGGGATTCATTGAATGTGCTAGGGATAGTTCTTCAGACGCGGATCCAGAGAAGTGTCCTGGGGGGTGGGGCAGAAAATTGTAAACGCATGCTATATTTATATTTATTATTTTACACATTGATTATTTGATATATTTTGCAATATTTCAAATATTAATTAACAATTTGAAATAATTTTTGAGATCATGAAATTACATTCTTTTTATAGCTTTTCTTCATTTCTCAGTGAGGAAGAAAAAAGTCAAGGTTAGTCAGAAAATCCTGGGGGGGGGGGGGGGCGATCGCCAGTTTTGCCACCATTGTACACTGCGCCTGTAGTTCTTGGGGGTTGTTGGATATTACTGCGGCAATGACGATAGTAACTAGAGTCTTGGGAAGGTGTTTGGAGTGATTATTTTTCATTTAAAGTTATGTTGGCAAATTGACCTATAGTTTATGTCAAAAAATTGAATATATCCTGAACTACAGTGCATTGAAATTTGAGTACATTTTTCGCACTTTTCTAGAAGTAGTTTGAGAATATCTCAGAACCCGTTATAGATATCGCTAAAGTAAGACGATATTCGCAAACTGCGTTAAAAAACGCATCGACATGATTTGCGGTAAGGGCAAAAAACATTTTTTGCCCTTCAAAAAAATGTTTAAACAATTTTTTATTGAAAATATGTTCGAAAATTGGAAATATGTTTGAAAATTGAAAATATCCCAGATAACAATGTGCTCACACTTTGCCCGCATGGTGTTTGCACGCGTGTCGACCGATCGGCACGATGTGAGGGCAAGAGTGCAGACATATGTGTCCTCATATGCGTCGCATATGCGCCGCACGCGTGTCGGCACGTGCGTGCCAGCGTCGTGCTAGCATGCACGTATTTTGAGTTACAATTATTGAAAACAAGATGTTGAAAATAACATAAGTAACAGAAAACATTGTATGACGCTTTTAAGAAGAGACTCTTGTGTTGAAAGTTGTTCTTTCACAACTGATGATGCAACAAATAATATATTAGCGAGAAATATATATTTATCTGAAAATATTTTTTTATTTCGAACAATTTAAATTATTCAGCACAGAGCGTTTATTCAACACCTTTGTTAGAAAACAAAGGGATTTTAAAGAACACTATACTTTTGAATCTTCCAGTTAATTACTTTCAATTGTTTTTCAAGTTGCATATTTTTAATCGTTCTACTTCTGAGATTTAGGAACTTAAATCTCAGAAGTAGAACGATTAAAAATGTGCACTTGAAAAACTTGTTTTCGATCATTTTAAATCTGAATATAGTAAATATAGTAAAAAATGTGAAGAAGATATATTGAATTTTTGTGTTGCGAAGAATTTTAATAGAAACGTTGTGACAATCACCAAATGACAGTTGCCGATGCTTTGACGTTTAATTTTAAAAGGTCTGTGCACAAATGTGGGGGAAGTACAAAGCCTGAGGCGTGCTCAAACTTGCGAGCGAAGCGAGCTCCGCGCGATGAGAATGTGCCCGCGCAGCGGGCAGATTTTTTTGGTTTTAGTTTTTCTTCTAGTTGTATATTTTTCTTTATTTTTATCATTTGACTATAAAATACTTATGGTGCGTTTTCACGGAGCTAAAATTTTAGAGTTCAAAAAATTATTTTTAAACAATTACAACTCTTGCCGATTTTGTTCTTTGCCTCAAAATTTGTTTATACGGCAAGCTAATTTTCCGAACCAAAACCAAAGAGAAAATCTTTATTTAATTTGAACAAAAATAATTATTTACTTTTATTTCGACTTTTTGTCTGTAAAATAAACTTGGAAAGTAACAAAAATTTAGGGCATAAAGCGAATTTGATCAGAGTTTTACTTTTACACAACTGCTATATTATGTTTTTAGTAATAATTTTCTTTTTGGGCCGCACTCTTCACCGCACGCTATATGCCGACATTTTGCTCTAAGTACCTGAAGAGCATGATGGACGCACGCTGTGCTGCATATCATGCAGACCGTGTGCGGGCACTATGTGGGATTACTTATCACCCTCAGAACGTGCTGTCACTGTGCTTGCATTGTTGCCGACACATCGTGCTTGCACGCCATGCGCCCATGTGCGTCCGCATGCATTGTTATCGGGGTATGTTTGAAAATTGAAAATATGTATCTACAGACTGCTCATTAAAATTTTTTGTAAATTGGTTGGATATATTAGGTTGTAGAGGTGAGCACAGGTGAGTACAGGTGAAAAATTTAATTTTTTACAATAATTCAACAATAATGCATTTTTTATCAAAAACTTTTGCCTAATATTTGACCTAGAAATCTATAATAACATGTTTTCGATATATATTGTAGAAAAACACGATATATTTATTAATTTAGAACTTTACTTATTTTTAACAAATTTTATTTAGAAGTCAGTAGCAAACAGATTCTTTCAGGCAGGTTCTACATATATGAATAATCAAATGTTGTGCTTTGTTTAACAAAAAAAATGCCAATTCTTCGTTGAATTTGTACGTCAATAAGGAAGAAATCTTGTGAGTTTTGTGTGGACTAAATAACTTTTGTGGCCAGGAGCATTTTTTTTGTAAAATCGAATTTTCTAATTTTTCACCCAAACAACGACAGATACGAAAAAATGTTAACAAAAAGGTTTGCACGTCTAGAAATTTTATATGGAAAATACCTTTTGCGCTTACGCGATATTTTGCATCGTTTCGGAGAAAAATTCAAACATTATTTTTGAAGGAAAAAAATTCTCCCGGCCTCAAAAATGATCTAGCTGCCATTAAGCTCACAGAAAATCTCCTGTAATAAGCAAAAACTGTAAAAAGCTGCATATGGGGAAAATAAAAAAGTATAATTCGCCAGAAAATCTTTTTTATTTTATTCATTAAAGAAATTGAAAATATATTTTCTGTAAAACCACAGCTTTTTTATTCTTTCCAATGTGTTTGGAAAGGTTCTGCTAATACTAGAAAGGCATCCTATCAGCTTTATGCGGGCAAATAAATCGCCGAAATTTGGTTAATTTTGAACTTTTCTTAATGTTCCGGTGGATTTCGAAAGAAAACGACGAACGATATCAGAATTTCCAAAATTAAAAAAATATTCAAGGTATCGAAAATTCTTGCAACATGTATTGAGAATATGTTACTACAGTCTATTAGTCAAAATTTGGTGTAAATAAGTTATGTGAATTAGACTGCAGAGCTGAGTACAGGTGAAAAATTTAATTTTTTTTACACTCATTCAGCAACAATACATTTTTTATTCAAGAGAATTAAATATATTTATAAAAAGTTGTATAGAAAATGGAGTATCGGTTAGGTTCAGTGAACCAAGCTAGATAATCTTTCCATTTTGAATTGAAATTGAAAAATCGAATCAAATTTTAATTGAATAATATAGTACCATTTAATTGAATTGAAGAGTAAATTAGTTTAAACATTTAATAAAGTTTTAACAAAAATTATTCCTATTATTATTAATTATCATATATATAGTATAGTATTATATCATTATTATATTTATATTAAAAGTATTCATAATTATGAATATTCTTCCCAAATTACTTGGCGAACTTTGACTTCACAAATTCATATAGTTGTACTTGGCTGATTTTTTTGTATCGCATATGTTTTTGGTGGGTTATGATAATAGCCTTGAGCACCCAAAATTTTGTATAGTATATTGTGTGACGAGGAATGTAGATAATTTGGTCCGCGCGAAGGTTTCTTGGATGATCATATAGGTTGTTAAATATAATGCGGAATGCCATACTTTGTACAAAATATTTAGAAAGAAAAAGACTTTAATGCTGTTGAATGATGAGTCTATTTATTGATTCGCTTGAATATACATAATTGGCGGAAGATATGTCTGCATTTCTAGGTATATACGAAATTATTGTGGAATTGGGATATCTCGAGACATTCTTGGCATATAAAATTGGTATATCCTTAGAATATCCCACTGATATCCAAATTTCCGTTTTGTAGGATATCCTAGGACATAAAGGTGATATCCCGCTGATATCATTTGTTATCTATGTGAAAAGTTTTCTTTTTCAGAATCTCACGTCTTAAATTTGTTTCAATGTAAAAGTAAATGACTTCGGGGTCCCACCAGTGATCTTCTTTTTGAACCTATATTGAATTAGTACAGTAGCCGAATTGATTGTCTTCCTTCTCGGTTTGAAGTAAGTAAGTTGAATCTACGATTCATAAACAATCGGTTATAATTACAAAGACCTGAACTGTTTTTTCGAAGCCAATAAACTTTAAACCGGAAAGGAAGGTATTAAAATGTGTTAGTGTAACAACGATAAGTTTCCCTAATTCTTTTATTCTGACAGGGACGCTCTTTTATACCTGCACTAAAGACATGGCCACCTGGCACTGATATAAAAATGTGTTTTAGTGGGTCGAGAACAATAGGTGGGTTATTGACATCGAAAATTTTGAAACCCTTAGCCGTTATATATTCGTTATATCTGTTATCTCCTACAAGTATATCAACGAAGACTGGAATATCCAGAGCAGGATTATGATTGGACTTTAATTCTCCTACACTTATGAGAGGTGAAGTTAAAGTAAAATACCGTAAATGAACGTCATAGTGCGAAGGACGAGGCTCTGTTTGGTTAGGTATCATCCAGTAGGGTACATTGGGCTCTCTGGTTTTCTCGATAAATCCATGATACTTAGCGCCATCATGCGTTTCCATCAGAATTTGGTTTGGTAAAAGATTCGGATATCCCTGTGGAGCTCCACATGCACCTAATTTTGTACAAAAATGTGAAATTCGTAAAGACTATCTACAATAGTAACTCAACATTTAACAATTTTGGACAATAACTGGTCAATAAAGAATGACCTATGGTCCTATATATTAATAAAATGAAAAAAACCTTTTCCGGAATAGTTTTTCGATGCGTTCCTAAACTCTGAATTCAACAAAAACTTCATTTTTGCGAATACTTAAACGTTTCTAGAGATAATCCGAAACCTTTGAACTCTATAAAGAGAATTGAAGATAATTCAAGCGAATTTAATCAATTTCAAAAGATCTCAAATAAGTCGAAAGAATTCCAAAAAATTCATGGAAGTTCAAGAGAATTCAGTGAAATTTAGGAGAAATTTGGTAAATTATAAAGGAATTAAGTGCAGTGCTGGAACTGTAAATTTTCTTTACATTTACACATTTTCATCATTTATGATGGAATGTGTGAATTTGGACCTATCCCGTTTTCATCCATTCTCGATGTTTTGAGACCCCCCGAGTCAGAAAAAATAGTTTTTACGAAAATGTCTGTCTGTCGATCTGGACTGTCTGTCTGACTGTCGGTGTGTTGTCTGCCGACGCGACAACTTTCAAAGGAATTTTCTAATTTAACTTTTCTTTTGCACATTTTTGTTTAAGATTTAAAAATTCTATGTAAGGCTGTTCATAGTACTCAAAAATTTGAATCATTTTTCCTGACGACCTTTTTCGATAAAAAAAATGAAAATTTTAACTGCACAAAATTTTGACTGCACAAAAAATAATGAAAAATCAAAAATTCTATTTTGCGGTCAAACTATGCAAGATATGAAAAAAGATGAATTGAAAAAAATTGTGCAGATATAAAAGATCTACAAACTTGTTACAAATCATTTTTCGATACGTCCGTAGTTTTTGGTTTATTCGTAATAAGCAAAATAAGAATTAAAAAATTGAATTTTTGGACAAACGACACAAGTTACGAAAAAAATAAATCAACAAAAATTGTTCACACAGAAAAGAGCTACAAATTTGTCAATAATTATTTCTTGATAGAATGCGTAGTTTTTGTTTTAATCGTGAAAAATAACATCAAAAATAAAAAATTAAATTTGTAGAAAAACGAAGCAAGGTACCAAAAATAATAATAGATAATAGATCTATAAATTTGTTATCGATAATTTTTTGATGGAACGCGTAGTTTCTGTTTTAATTGTAAAAAATAAAATAATTAATTTTTGGACAAACGACAGAAACTATGAAAAAACTAATAGACAAAAGTTGCTCAACTAAAAAAAACATTAGCAATAAAAAAAAATGTTTGAAAAAACAACAGAAGGTGCGAAAAAAATAATCAACAAAAGTTGTTCACACAAAACAGATTTATAAATTTGTTATTGGTCATTTTTCGATAAGATGCGTATTTTTTGTTTGAATCATAAATAATAACATTGAAAATTAACAAATTAAGTTTTTGGAAAAACGACTCAAACTGCAATAAAATTCCAATGAACTTAATTTTTTTTCAAGCATGCCCACTTTTTTTAAATTATAAAAACAAGACAATGTAAACACATCTGTTTCAATATGAATCAATATTATGAATTGTAATAATATACATTTATTGAAATATTAAAGTAATCATCAAAAATAAAATTTGTACATTATTTTGCAATATATGAATAAGCAGTCCCGGACCGAGGTACAGAAATAAATATAATATTCATTTGTTATGATAGAGTTGCACTTGACGTAGAAAATTTCGCACTTTGTACAAAATCAAGTGCGAAGCACGAGATGCGTGATGAGAATGTGCTCGTTAAAGCCGATGTAGCTCTAATAAAAGAGAATTCGAAATCACCAAATTACAGTTGTCGATGCTTTGACCTTTAATTTTAAAAGGTCTGTGCAAAAATTTGGATAAAATACAAAGACGGAGCGCGATGTAAATACATTATCGAGCGCGAAGCGCGACATCCAACAGACTCGCGCCCTAGGCGCGTTCAAACTTGCGAGCCGCGCGGCGGGCAGATTTGTTTACATTAAAATATAAAAACAAGGACCCTGATTTAATTTAAAAAATGTTAATTAAAATTGGATTGTGACTGCATAACGCTCTCTACAAAACACTTTTGTTCGAGTTTTATCAATTTTTTTGCAATTATATTCAGTACTGATTGAAAAAACATAACCAAACTAAAGAATCTATTGCAATTTTATTTAAGACAGCTTCAAACCTTATGACATGGATATTCGGTTTTCCTAAATTTATGAACATTTTTTTTCTATACATTGAGTAAATATCAAATCTCCTTCTATTAGAAACACGAACAAAATTCATATATCGTAAGGTTTGCCCATGTGTAATTTTATGTATAGTGATATCTTATTATATTCAAACTAATTGATAAATAATTCCTTAATATAATTTTTAATGTTTTTGGTATCAGCGAATTATTAATGATTGATTTTTGATGAGTGATTACGAAAAACTATTCTTTTACTATGACAGATAATTTTTTAATTAAATGTGTTTTTAACACAGTTTGTAAAATTCACTTAGTATTCAAATAAATAATTTTTATAACGTTTTTTGTGTGATAAAACATCAATAATCAATCAATAGTTAATCACTCATACCAAAGAAATTAATAACTATACCTACATTTTTTGTTCGAAATGTTAAAAAATCTATATTTTGTTTAAAATTTGTTGAAATCTTTAGAAGTTTTATATTATTTTTGAAGCTTTCCAAAACTTGTAAATATCTCTTAAAACTACTTTAATCTTTAAAATGCTCTTTTTTCTCTTTGGAAATTGTAGGAAATCATTTGCAACCTTTTTTTAATTTTCTCGTAGAATTGTTTTTCCGAAATAAAATTTTAATTTGTTTTTGAAAGGAAGTCTTTTCAACAAAATAGTTGAATCTTCAATAAAAGCAGATTTTTTTTCAACGAGTTGCATTTTTAACCAAAAAATATCACATTTTTACCAAACAGATGAATTTCTACAAAATAGTTTAATTTGTTAACCCGAAAATATGAATTTTCAACAAAAATGTGCATTTTAAACCAAATAGTTGAATTTTCAACGACGCACAAATTAATTTTTAACGTAGCAGTTAAACTTTTAACCAAATAGTTTCATTTTTAACCAAAAAACATGAAATGCATCAAAACATCCAGAAAAGACCAATTTCTTCAAATCAAAATATGAATTTGTAACAATAAAATTGAAATTTCAATCAAAAAATGTGAATTTAAAAAAAAAGTTTTCAACCAAGTAATTGAATTTCTACCAAAAGTATGTACTTTCAATTAAGAACATCAATGTTTTAACAAAAAAGATTCATTTTCAGCCAAAAATGGAATAGTAACATTTTCAGTTGAAAAAATTTAAAAAAAAATAAATTTTTAACAAAGTCATTATCTTTTCATCAAAAAAATGATGTTTTAACCAATTTTAGTTGAATTCAATAAGAAGAGACGAATTTTCGACAAATTAGTTGAATCCTCAACCAAAACAGACTAATTTTCAACGAAACAATTACATTTTTAACCAAAAAGATGAAATTTCTACCAAAACAAGAATGTTCAAACAACTTTTAAATTAAATCGAATTATTCCTATTTTTTTTTATTTACTGTAAAACAATCAACTTTTTCCGTGTATAAGGCAGTTGTAGCGCGATTTGTGATTTAAACAAAAAATGTTCGACCGAAAATATCTTCAATCCTTACGTATAGGAAAACAATGGAGATCATGTTCGCATTGCGCAGGAAAAACTATATTTCGGAAAAGATACTTTCCATTTTATGAATACATTGGTAATATTTTGTTATATAGTTTAATAAATAAATAATAATAACAAACACAAACACAGCCTCTCAACTCTAATGAAAACAGATAAACATAAAAACAGACGAAGTCTTGTTACATTTTTTCACGTGTGACATTTTATAAGTATACGATTACGTCAGTTTGATATCCTATAAAATTTTCCTTGAACTTGAAGTTTTGTCCATTGCATGACAATGTTCAAGTTAGAACTAGAAATCAGAATAGCAGGTTGTCATCATGTCAACAACTATTAAAGCCTCGACAGAGATAACGTTATTTCCGCCAAGGCCTCAATTTGATATTGACCTTAGAATCATTTTATGTTAACTAAAATAATATAAAAAAATGCTATGTTTAATAATAAAAATTTTTAAGGAATAATAAAAGACACGATTAATTCTCTAATATTAATTTAATCTGCCAATATTCAGCGTCTAATCTCTTGTTTTACTTTGTACACATTCAAATTAAAAAATACCGTTTTAAAGCTTTGACAATTTGAAATTTAAAGGTTAAAAATTTAACAGTTTCTGATTTGTCAATTATATATTTAAGTTTCTCAAACGAGAACCATTTTTAATGAAAGATTTTATAAGTACAACTATATGTATAAGTCGTCAAGAAACATGGGGGGAGTTGGGAAAAGGTATGGACTACTCGTCCCCAATTTTGGGACGTCGAACAACTTCGATATATAAAATTGAAATATATACTTGACTGTTTGTTTATTAGGAATTCGGTATCTTATCGATTTTCCAAATTATGTTCTCACGGCACACTCTAATGTGCCTAATAATAGTTTATGCGTATCTTTCGACGATTCCTATTTAAAAGTTTGAATGCATAATTCTAAAAGAGTCTAATTTTTTCGTCCTTTAGTTTGATATTTGTCAGTTTTAAAGCTTAAACTGAAAAAGGTGTCTTTGTAAGTGGAATATTTATTTTTAAAAATGCTTATGGCCAGTGGAAAGAGCGTGAAATAACCTATCGAAAGTGCACTGAACGAATAACGTTTATCACCATCAGAAGAGTTGAAAAGCGCTGAAATAGACAATATTGTGCCCGGAAAATGCCCCAAAAAATGCAAAATAGCAGTTTCATGTC
>CAKNYM010046245.1:85833-112558 GCA_932195095.1 Andricus curvator
AATTTTGAATTTTTTCAAAACTTCTAAATATCTCTTAAAATTACTCGCATTTTGTTCACAAATAATAAGTGTTAATTGTTATTTATACATCAAAATTCGAAAATTTTACCTACAAAATAAATATTTTTTTAATTAAGCAATTAAAATTGCAACGTTCAAAGTTTAAAAGCTCTTTGAAATTTTAACGACTCAAGGTTTTTGATTTCAACCAATTCAGTTTCAAATTGTTTACTTTTGAATATTTGGTTTGATATTAGTCGCCTTAAATCAACAGTCAAATTGAATGGGTTGAAAATGAAATACTTTAGACTGAAACAATATTTTCAATTTATTAAAAGCCTTCAATTATGAATCTTTTATTATGAAGTTATTTTTAATTTGAAAATAGTTCTCAAAGTTTCAAATGGGATGTTTACATGTTTGAACAACTGAGGCTTTCAAATTAAAACAGTTTAATTTTTAATGTTGAAATCTGGAAATCCTGAAGTTTTGAAGGGATTTAGAATCGCCTTGTCAAATCAATTATTGTTCACTTTTCGATACCTAAATTGCAGTTCAATTTAAAAAAATGCATTAATTTATGTTTGTAGTTGATAAAATAAAAATGTTTTTTTATCACAAAAAAATAGATTTTGAAGTTCCTTAAATTAAAAATGTACGCTTAAAAATAAAAACCTAAAATGGAAAATTTTAAATCAAAAGATTTTCGTATCACGCATTGTAAGCTGAATGATAACATAATTGAAAAAGATATCAATTCAACTAATTATTAAAGAAACTGTTGAAATCGAACTTGGATAGTCTCAAAAAAATCCCGGTTTCCCGGTCCAGCGGCCACCCTGTATTAAGTGCTACATTAATAATTTTAACGGTAAGTAATGTTTTTAAACTCTGACAAATAATAAAATCAATAATATTAGCAAAATAAATCATAGAAATGTAAAATTCGAACTGCTTTCAAAATGCATTTCAAAATAAAATTTTATTCGTATTAAACTACACATTTTCATGACTCGTTCTTTTTTAGAATCATTAGTCATAGTTACTCTTACGTTTTCATATACCTTTTTCTGTTTATTTGTAAATAGCATTAAATTTTTTATTATTTTTACTTTTTCTTAATGCAATTCAATGCAAAAGCCAGACCACTAGATATTTCAGCAAATGATATTCTCCTACTAATCCACAGAAATACTTTCACTGGCTGACATGTCTAGTGATTTGACGAATTGCGTTTTGCGTCCAGTTTGACGGAATGTCAAATGAGACTACCCCGAAAGTAAACCCAACCTGAAAAAACATTTTGCCCAAGGTTAGGGGGCGGGGTCGTTGCCGTGAACTATAGTTCTTGCTACGTCCCCTAGGTGTCGCTAATTCGCCTCGCCACAATCTCTAAGTAGCCCACACGAAATACGTTGGAGTGGGCATATTGTGCTTTAGAGCAGGCCTGCCCAAGTAGGGGAAAACTGCTTACTTGCCAGATGGGAATTTAACACCACCACCGACCTCTACTCATTCAACTTCACGAGAGCGACCACCCCCCAAGCCTCTGGATCCGAGAAGAGGGAAGTGGTGGTGGAACTCGAAAATGTGGCGAATGAGCAGTTTTCCCCTACTTGGGCAGGCCTCCTTCAGAGTGTACATTTGCTATAAAAGCACAATGTACCAAATTGAAACACGGCCCTAGGTAACTCGATCTGAAGGCTTATTTGCACCTCTCCTAGGAAAGTTCTCTTCCTCTCACTCTAACAGTGGCATAAGCTATTATTCTAAAAATTCATACTATCCTCACACATTAGAGTTAGAGGAAGTGAGTTTTCTTAACAGAGGTGTAAATGAGTTGTAATGCTGGCTGTAATGGTGAAAACTGTCGAGCCAATTTGAAGGTGGTAGCGAATCACGATACTAATTGATGACTCTGTTATTTGTGAAGGACGTAAGTAAAATAGACAGAAAGGGAGAGAATTTTAATTCCACTCTGTACTATTTGAAATTCTTGTACGTAAAATACGCAGTAAAATCAAAGTAACCGGCCATGTAAATTAGATCAGGTATTACACTTTCCCATCCTTGCTTAGAATGTTCTGTTGGAAATTTTCCGTCGGAAACTTTGCATTGTCATATCCGATAGACTACCATTTATCTTTAAAGACCGTGGCGATGTTTAAGAGTTGTCAAATTTGCTTGACAAGACAGCTGTATTAGCAAAATTGGTAGTGAAATTGCTCGTCCGAGCAAATTATCATAGATTTGCAAACGAACAACGAAAGAAATCACTCGTTAGTTTTATTTTGAGTGACGCTGTTTGGATGTAAAGATGCGACGTGTTGCTGGTTGCTAGCAGAAGATATGAAGTTTACGAGGCCTTCGAGGTAAACATTGAGAATTACTCTCCAAATGTAGGTAAAAACAGAAGAATACCCGAGATGTACGGGTAAAGTTTACCCACATGGGGTAATTTTGTTGCAGGTAATCTTTACCCCGAAATCCGGGTAAAGATTACACTTAGTTTTTTCTGTGATTGAATCTTAGTTCCGTTTAGGTGTTAACTGATTACAAACAGTCGGCGGATCGATAGAAGCAAAGCAGAAAGAAGACTGGAGAAAGAGTACACTATACATTTGAATCAGTGAGAAATGCGTCACTGAGTGAAATCTGTAAGAATTTTCACTGATTCACGATACAAGCTCACTGATTCAAATAGCTAGAAATGGGTCACTGATGGAAATCAGTAAGGATTTACACTGAAAATTAGTTAAATCTCACTGATTCAAATTCAGAGAGCATACAATATTCAAATATTATAACCTGATTTAACACAATATGGTGCCGAAAATATTTTACTCAATTTTAATTCTTAATTCAATTGAAATAAATTGAGTTTTGAAAATATTTGTTTTCTTGAATATTTAGCGAAACTCTTTTCAAGGAAGTATTAAATATATTCTTTTAATTAATAGTAAGACCACTGTTCAATAGGGTGGCCCAAGGCCTTTAAACGCAAAAAGTGTTAATAATTTTTTTCGCGTAACAATGACAAATTACATAAATATAAGCAATAAGTAGGAGTAGGCATAACTGAAAATAATTTTTCCCTAATTTTATTCAAAATGCTACCCTAAAAAGTGAAAACCCCACCCTTTATGGGGAGTTCAAACTTTCGAGGAAAATTTATAATGTGCTGTTCTTAATATACCTTAGATATTCTTGGCTTTGAATGATTGAAAATAACACTGTAAAAGATAAATCGTATTTTAGTGGTAGAAAATGCCCTTAAACTTTTACAAACTACCCCTTTAAACGGTATTTTCAGTTTTGGGCGTTTAAACGACCCTAATATAAAAATAGTAAAACACCGTCTTTTTGTGAAAAGTGTGTAACTGTTTTTTACTTGATTGTCACAAATTGAGGCTGAGACTTATTGAAAAGTAGTTTATTACCTCATACAAACTAGGGTTATCCTAGGAATTTTTTTATGCGAAATTATATGAAGAATTGTGAAAGAAGCAAAATATCGTTCTAAGGTGTAGTTTTTAAAAGTTTAAAGGGTAGTTTTCTATCTCTGGCATACATTTGAGCATTTAAAAGATCATATTTAATCATTCGAGGCAAACAAAAAATTAAGGCGTGTGAAAAAAGCACATTATAAATTTTCAAATCCCTCTAGATGGTGGGTTTTTCTTTCTTAATTGTAGTATTCTGAAGCAATCGGAGGAAGTACGATTCCAGAATCTTGGCGAGTGTAGAGTTGACTGCACTGCTACAACGTCTCAGATGATAGAGACAAAGGAAGAGGTTCCTGTAAGAAGAAGGTGTTCGAGACGAGAAATCCAGGTTGTCGTTAATCAAGATGAGCGAATTCAGCGGTTCGAGAAGATGCTTGACGATGATCCTGGTGAGGTATACCCAGCAACAGTTGAGCAGTAAGGTTTAATTTATTATTTTAATTATGTATAGAGTGATATTGGCATAGAGTTTTCTTTATCTAGATAAGATTATATGAAAGGAAAATTATTGTTATTGGGTGACTAATTTTTAGGCTCTTGGGTGAATTTGTAATTTGAGTTTAAATTTCCTGATATTTCGAGTAATATTGTATGGAATATTGTTGAGAATATTGAGCGCCAAAATGATGTCAAGTGGTTTATTCGGAAATGGGTTAAGCCTTGAAGGGATTACTGAGTTGAATATTTCAGTGAATATTTGATGTCTAAGTTTGATCAGGGGGTTTATTTCAATTTTTGGTTATGATCTGCGAGTGGGCGAGAATGTAATGTGTGAGAGTTTTAGGACTAATCTCATGAATCGAAACGTGCATGGTTGATTTTGGTTACTTGATAGTTGATTGGATTCTTCATAAGATACATAGCAATATGTAACATGAGTGTGTGTAATCTTAATCACAAGTTTCAGTAAATTGTTTCTGTTTATAAATTCAATGAAATACTTGTAATATTCTAATGTTGTGTCATGCTTTTATAGGTGTATCATTTGAAAAGTATCTACTGAGTTCAGTGACGTCGAAAGAGAGAGAATGAGTGTTTAGGTAGGCTAGGATACATTTTGGAATTGAATTTTAAGAAAAACAGGAACTTAGGGCCACAGTTCGAATACATTATGGATTAATATCAAACCTACTTGACGAGAGCGTCAAGAAAATCAGAATGGCCGAACTGTGGTAATTTTGAATTACATGCCAATTAGTTAACTGTGAGAGGGAATACCTCGGTACCTGTGGGTCCGAGGGGGTGAAAAGCTCAAGAAGCATCACTTCACTTCGACGCGCTTCGCAGTAATCATCTCGAAAAGGCCAATATTGTATCCACCCTTGTAATTTACTTGTGACTATTTTCTTTTCTTTAAATATACGCTACTTTTTATTTATAAACTCTGTGTTTTAGTCAACTTAATTGAATATCCCGAAATATTAAGATTCTAACACTTTTTTGTTGAAAATTTAACTGCCTTCGAAAAAATTCGTCTTTCTGTTTGAAAAATGTAACTAGTTGGTTCCTTTTTCTTGAAAGCTCAACCATTTAGTTGCCAGTGCAGCTGTTTGGTTAAAATTGAATTTTTTTTCCGTTGAAGAGTCGTTTTTTTTTGTTTGAAAATTCACCTCTTTTGATAAAAAATATTTTTGGTGTAAAATTTAACTATTTTTGTTGAAAATGCAAAATATTTCAAAATTTTCGTGAAAAATCACTCCATTGCCTCTGTTTTAAAATAATTTTGAGCTGCGTTAATTTTTGGGGACTTACATTGCTGGCAACAAGTAGCAAAATTGCGTTAGGCATGTATTTTCAGTACCTATTACAATATTTTCATCATAAAATTTTGGTTTAAGTTTGGGCAATTAGTGGAGTTTTTATAGAAACATACAAAGTTGTAATATTTTCAGGTGTTTGTCATTTTATATTAATTGTAGTAAAGAACATTGTACGTAACATAAAAGTGAGAAGACAAATTTTTGTTTTCCTGAAAAAAAAAATGTATTATGAAAAAATCATTTGACATAAGAGATTTATGGAAAATATATTGTGTATTATCAACCATCTGACAAAAAGATAACAATTGTAAAAGGTAGACTTTTTGAGAAAATCCGTTTTCTTCAATTTTCAGAAATATTACTGCCATTTTGTCATTTTTCAAAACAAATTCTGTTTTTTTCAACTCTTTCGATAGATCTAGAATTCTCCCATAATTTAAAAGAAAAATATATGCAAATGCATAAATTTGATGGCAAAATATAATAATTGAAGCTTCGGTAGAGATAATATTGAATCAACAATATTTTTATTAAAAACTATGTTCATCGTATGTCGTTGATTAAAGTGTGTCATGCTACAAATTATATCAACACATACTCACAGTTTAAACAAAGTTTCCAGAGAAACATATTTTGTTGATTCAACGTTATCTCTGCCTATGTTTTAATTAGACAATGTCAAATACGGCCAATTTTAAACTAGAAGTATTCTAACTAGAATGATTTTGATTTTAAAGGCTTCTAAATTACATAGTATTTAAAATCAAACTTCCATATTATATTGTTCACAAACTGAAAGTGCTTGAAATTGAACAATTTTAAATTCAGATATTGAAAACTTTAAGTTTCCAAATTTAAAGGTTTCAAAATTGAAAAACAACTTCAAGATTTCAGCCATAAGACCCACAATAATTATATAGTCTTACCGCAGTAATTACCAATGAGATTCTACTCATTCATTTAGTGAAATGTAAGCCACTGAATATTAGTAGAAAATTACACGACCCAGAACTTAGCTATACATATAGACTTGAAATGTGTGCGGTTAGTTTAAAATAAACTAATGACCCTACTTCAAAACCAAGCATATCACTGCATTCCTTTCAGAAATATCTCGAGGTAAAATATACCACGCTGAAAAACCCAGTTCTCGTCAGATCACTGAAGTTAAGCAGCGTTGGACTCGGTTAGTACTTGGATGGGTGACCATTCAAGAATACTGAGTGCTGTTGGCACATCGTGGGTGTGGTGAGCCCACACTTGTAGTTATTTATAACTACAAGAAAACTATCCACCCAGAAACACTACCCGAATCGGGTAGTGTCACGCCTACCCTGAAAGGGAAATGGCTTAATGGTCTACATACCAAAAATTGATATTTTAGACAATTATATTGTTCTAAAACATGGTTTCATTAAAACTAATAATTCTTCAGTTAAAATATATTCATTTATTTTGATTAAAAATATATATTGATTGATGAAACGTGATAAATAAAAAAGCCTGATAAAGTAACGAGATTATGTAAAATCTTCAACTCTATTTAAATCATAAGAGGGCAATATTGTGAAATGTGTGAATATGCTAGGTCGCGTCCACCAACATTATACGCATTTACAAATTATTGCTTCACTCCGGAAAAGTGAGATTTATTTACACACCTAATCTATTCCACCTTAGTTTATATACGTTGAAAATAATCCTACAGAAATACCTCGATAGTCGATAAAACACTAAAGCTCTAAAAATTATAAATTCTCCTGAGGGGCCACCCATAAATTCTGTAACACATTTATTGCTATTTTTACCGCTCTCCTCCCCCATGTCACAATTCGTAACAAAATGGTGTGGACACCCCCTGCTTATGTTACGTAATTATTTTTAATATTTTAAGCTACGCTTTGATAAATACAATTTATTTACTTACTGCCGAGACACCTGAATTGTCATTCCCTTTTTATATAAGGAAACATATGTTACACATAAAAAATATTATAGGAATTTTTCAAAAATGACTAAACTCTGTCATTTGTACTGTTCACTCTTGAAAAATTCTCAACAACAAATCTATTTTATTTTAAATCTTCCAAGTTGAACAATGTCATAAAAAGCATTCAAAATTGCATCATTTTCTATTATACTATGTTAAATCTTAAAAATTGAAGAATTTTGAATCCCGAATCGTTAAAATTGAAGAATGTTCAATTGGAAATTCTTAAAATTGAACTATTAACAAAAAAGTTAAAAATTACATACCTTTAAAATATAAATCTCAAAAATAGAGTAATTTTCAATTCTATAGTTTCAAAATTAAAGAATTTTTAATTTTAACTCTTAAAAATGGTAGAACTTTAAATTATAAATTTGTACAATTGGCGAGTTTTCAACTTTGAAATTTTAGAATGAAAAATTATGTAAGTGCTGTTTTACAATTACAAATTCTTTAATTCTGATGATTAACATTTGAAATTTTTTCAATTTGGAAGATTTATAATTGAAAAGTCTTGACTTTTGTTCTTCAAAATCATCCAAATTCAAGAATTTTGATTTATACAACTTTAAAATCAAAGAAGTCTCAATTACAAATCTTAAAAATTGAACTATTAGAAGAAATAATATTAAAAATTAAATCTTGCTAAATTTTTCACATTGAGAATTGAAGAATCTTCAATTGTAAATCTTCAAAAAGACCTATTTCAAAAAGAAGTTCAGAATTTAAAGATTTTAAACTATAAACATTCAAAATTAAACAAGTTGGCGAATTTTCAATTGTAAATATCTTCAAAATTCCAGAAACACTCAGAAAAATATTTGTCTTGAATTAAAACAACCGTTTCTTTCACATTAATTTTATTGGAACAAAAAACCATTTCTTTGACGCAATGAAATTTCTTTAAAACAAGAGAAATGATCTTTGAAGCAAAGAATCGTTTTTCTAAGTGTTTTTTTTTCAAGAACAACTTATTATACGATATAAAATTCCAAGTTAACTTATTAATTTATTTTTGCTTCTAATGTCTGCTAGAATAAAATCTTATATTTGAATAAAAGTTGTCTCTTTCCTAATTCTCTCCCTATTTTTTCTTCTAGTTATATACTTGTCTCTAATGAGCCGATCAAAACGTTGTTTGGAAACATATTTTGAGGCCTTTCTATGCCATTATTTTTCATATATTGAGCTTTTCGAATATGTTTTTTCAAAATAACTGATTTTTGGTTGCATAATGTTTCTGAGTCTTTTTGTTCAAGAATAGAATTTTTGCACAGATTGACTTGACGATATTGTGTTTCTAAATTTCTTCTTAAAAAAATTTAACAAACAGAGACATTAAGCCATAGACCCTGATATGTGTTCTTTTGGGTTCGGATTTTAATGCCGTTCTCAGGGAATAGGTTTCTGGTTCAACCTTCGAATAAAAGTAATCTGTATATGTACTTTGTACATATTACAGAATGCCGTTCAAAAGTAAGATTGTATAAAATTATAATTATAATATTCATTTTAATTTAGGATTATTAATTATATTTTATAGTGCTTAAAATTTTAGCATATATTTTAATTTGAAAATTAGGAAGATCATATTGAAGAATGATTGGGATTATAATGAATACTAAGTAGAAAGTAATTAATCAAAATTCTCAAATCTTCGATCAAATAATTTAATTCATATTTTTAACAACAATCTAGAAGATTGAAATACTTTACTAAAGTTTGTATATATTTTTCCTTTCTGTTTAAACTGTCGTTAAATTCGGAAAAGTAGACGTCCAAATCTAGGGTTATATTTAGTAAATAGTGCAAAGCTAAAGCCTCATCAAAAAGGTTGAATAAATTCGAGGGTGTGGTAACTTCAAAAATGTGAAAAAGACTTTGTCTTTATGCACAATTTCCATCACAATGATGAAAAAAAAAAATCAAATTACATTTTAGATTTATGGATCTTCTGAATCAAGCTTTCAATCTTAAAAAAATTAATTCCTAAGCATGAAAATCTGAAATTGAACAAAATTTACACGTTCGCAATACTAAAAATTAAATAATTTCGAATTCCAAGCGCTTGAAATTGAACAATATTAAATTAGAAGCCAGCTTCATATTCTGCATATTTACAAGTGAAAACCTCCGTAACTGAACAATTTCAAATTAAATGCACGCACAAATTCAATAATTAAAGCTTTGACGAAGAAAGCGTTGGATCAAAACCAAAATACTTTTATTATTCAATACTTTGTCAGTGAACAAACTATGGCATATTTTTAAGGAAGTATATCAGCATTCTCATAGTTTGATACATTTTTTTCAGTGTTTCGAATATAATAATTAAAAATTAAGAGACTTAAAAATGAATATTCTTAAATTTAAGCTTTCAAAACTATACAATTTCAAACTTGAAGACTCGAGAATTTGACTATTTTAGAATTACGCATTTAAAATGTGTGAGTTAAAATCGTAGAAAGAATATGAAATTATTAATAGATACATTTTCTTGTGTCGGAAAAACAAAATTTTGAAATTCGAATACATGAAAATGCGAAAAAGGAGCGCATGAGGATCCAGAAGAGTATTATTAATTTGGAATCGATTACGAAACGCCTTCGTTCTGTTCATTTGCAAAATATGTTTGAAAAAATTCTTACTTTCGTAATTTTAGAATTTTCGTGGATGCCAATTTGTTTTACGTATCTGGAGATCTTAACCGTATACATAAAGTTTTACAACTTTTTATTTGATTGGTGATGCGTATGAGATAACACATGTCTAATAGACGTAAGCTTTGAACAAATAATTATTTTTATACCTACAGACGAAAAATAGAATTGTTAATCCTGAAATCTTCCACCGTCAAATATTGTTAAAATCAAATTAGTTATTGCTTTTAAATCGGTAATTACAAATTTTACAAGTTGGAAGAACTCACATTGATCATTAATAGATTAATAATCGTAGAATTTTTATAAATAGTCCAACTATGAAGCAGAAATTTTAGTTATGTAAAAAAAATGTATTCTGTTTTATTAAAATGTTTGTAACAATAGTAGTAGTATACCATTAAGCCATTTCCCTTCCAGGGTAGGCGTAACACTACCCGATTCGGGTAGTGTTTCTAGCTGGATAGTTTCTTGTAGTAAATAACTACAAGTGTGGGCTCAAATTTGCATTTACAAACATTATTCTTATGCACATGAATTTTGACAATTGCTCAAGAGAGAAAATATACATTCCCACAATCCGAATTTTTTATTTAGGAAAGAAATAAAAACATGCTTTCAAGATACAGCAGTGCTGAATTAAAACATGGAAACTTGGACTAGGAGTATCATTAGGATCCGAGAAAATGGAGAGATAATTTTTCTGATTCAGGCACAAGTTTTCTCAAATTTGAACGGTGACTAAGATTCTAATGTTTAGTTTGAGGAAAAATCAACATTCGGTTTCTAGGAAATGAGTTTCTGAATTGACAAGTTATAAGTTTAATTGGAAACCGTCATAATGTTTCGAGAAAATGGAGGTGCAATTTTTTTTCGTTCTTGACGCACGTTTTGTTAACTTTAGATGGTACACTGTGAATAATTTCGGAAATTTTCTCACTAGTTTTGTAGGTACAATTTTCAACTTTGGATAGGAAAAATAATTTTCCTAAAAAAGTTGGAAATTTTTCCAATACTTTGAAAATTTCCTTTTTGAAAGGAATTATTTCGATCGGTCTGGGAAATCTTACATACTTGTTTGTGAATTTGAAATTCCCACAATATTTAGGAAATTTTCCCAATTTACATTTCGAAAAAATTTCACATTTATAGGGAATATTCCCTAGATGCCTTATATATTTAAGCAAAGAAATCCACGTTTCACAACAAGCAGAATCACGGGAGATACTTTGATTATACTATTGGGGTCAGAAATCAATTTACAATAAACGCGGGAAACAACGCCTAGCAGGAAATGTCGTCAAATTTATTTAAAGGGCTTTTTTAACATCCTCAGTACATTTAAACAAGGAAATTGATATTCCTCACAAGCAAAATCATCGGAGATTTTTTTTATTATTCTATTGGAGTCGGAAATCACTTAAAAAATTAATCTATAAAGAATCTCCTGGCAGGAAAAGTCTTTGCATTTATTTTAAGGGTTATTTTAATATTTCTGAAAGGTTCAAGTAAAGAAACTGACATTTACTGACAATCCAAATGACGGTAGAATTTTTTATTATACTATTATAATCGAAAAACACTTCACAATAAATGTGGAAAACATATCCTAACAGCAAAATGTCATTGAATTTACTTCATCGGTTGTTTCAACAAATCTTATAGATTCAATATTCAAGCAAAGAAATTGGTATTTCCTATAATAACCAAAATCACGAATTCCAATCAATTGTATTTTTAATCCTCAATAGAAGAAAATTGTAAGCCGTCGATTTTTAACAGCTTACATCTTGGGAGATTTTTTCATTTACGTAATGGCACATAAAATCACTTTTTCATATCATAAGAAAACTACCCACTTAACCGAATGGCTTTAAACATTTCCGCTGACTTTCTATCTTATCGAAGCAGATTTTGGTGTATTTTTCATTACAACAGGATATCGTGACTTTCTCAAAATGAGTATAATTTTTATTGGAAAAAATGTAAAGCTTTGCCTTCACTTTATATTTTCAGGTCTTCCTTGATTTTTCAAATTTTGACTGAATTAATATTATCAATCACCAAATTTATAATTCATCTTCATTCATTTATCAAAATAGCCGTACGAAAATATGACAAATTAAACTGGTAATAAATAGTTTTAGATGCTGAAAATTGTTGAGACTTATTGAATAACGAATTTTAATTAAATAATGCAATCCTAATTCTTAGGTCCGGATTGGGATAGAAAAATGCCCCGGAAAAAGTAATTAAAACAGATGGTTGATAATAAAGAAGCGGCCCAATTATGCGAATCAAACGCCCCAAATTGCCTAAAATAATACCGGCTCAACGAGATTTTTTCCGGAAATCCCACCTTACCAATCCGCGCGTGCTAATTTGTAAAATTCGGCGATTTCAAATACGTACGATTAAATGAACATATTACTATCAAAATATTGATCCTTTTAAGTCAATGATGGATAAATAGAAAAGTGTTAAAATAAAAATTTTACAGTAGGAAAAGGTCGATTTTTAACAATAATAGAGTTATTAAATAATAAAATAGGCAAATCTTGGCAAGACATTCAAGGATTAGTAAAAAATAATAAGTTTATTTTAATCAAGACAATTTGGGAAAATATTGATTATTACTACAGTGATTTTAGTTAATCATCAGTTTTCCAAATCAAATGATGGACGTGATGTTTGTGCGTGCTTTTGTGTTTTATCGAATTTCGTTCTGTTTCTGACATGCTGTGAGTGCACAAGCATTACAGGGATTATTTGTGAAGTGAATAAAGAAAGGTGAAATAGATTAGATGTCTAAGTACTTCTAGTGTTTTCATTTTGATCCACAGTGTAAAAATGTCTGTTTCAAACTTCTAATATGTTGATTGGAAATAAACTTCCGATACATTTCGTTGTAGTTTTCAAATGCTTGTGTTGTAAATTTGTAATGTTGCCTTTCATGCATTGCAATTTTACCTCAAATGTCTTGCAATTTTACAATACTGCATAGAATCGCTGTATTGTAATGTTTGTAATTGTATAGTACAAGTATTGCAATTTCACTTATAATACCGTCTTTGAAATTTTACGTGACGAGCAAGGTATGATCTGAGATCAGGTGACTAAGCCTATATATTTGCAGTTTGCACAAAACATATTGTAGCTTTCTACTATCGAATTTATAGACATTTTTTACTAAAATTTAGTGAATCGATTTTCTCTAACTGAATCCGTATAATTTCACTAGTAATGGGTGAAATTGCACTAATTTAGATTTATAAAGTACCGTAAAAAGGGGCCAAAGAAATAACTTTCATTCAATTGGGAAATAATTATCTTGCTTTAAAAAAATCAGAATAAATCAATTATTTCTTAAACTTAAACATGCATTTTCTTTAGATGTATCAAAGAATATTATTAATTTAACAGACTTGAAAAAGTCTTTATAATATTTTCTGGATTTCGTAAGCTAAAATGGAGTTTTTAAATATCTGGGATAGAAAACTTGATAAAGAGAATTTTGTTTTTCCTCCCTACCATGCAGAAAGTAGTTCTTTCAATGTTTTCACATATTTACGGTGTAAACTGTTGAGCTCTTGATGGTTACATTCTTCTATAATCTTATCTGAATCTTATATTTCAGAACCTGCCACAGAAAACTTTATTCGTAAACTCTCCAGGTGTGGAATTTTGCGTTGTACTAGGATTTAAGCATGTCGAGTTTGATCTTAAAATATTTAATTTGTTAAATGAATATAAATATGGCTATCTAATTTTCATTATACAATTTTTGTATAACGATTGTCCTTGATACTTCAATAATTTCGAAAAAGTTATAGGAACATAATTTTAATCAGTAATAGTAATGCACTGGTCATTCGGATGGCAATTGTAATTATGCTTGCAGTTTGTAGGTTTCTGGGCATAGTTTCAATGTGTCGCTATTTGATAAAATTCGTATGGCTGAGGTTGTAGGTCTATGAAAGCTTTCAAATCAGGATTGCGGGTATTACATATTTTTTTCTTCTGCACAGTAGAGAAATAGTATTTTAGTATTTGCCATACCACGCTGAAAAAACCAGTTCTCGTCAGATCACTGAAGTTAAGCAGCGTTGGGCGCGGTTAGTACTTGGATGGGTGACCACTGACCATTCGAGAAAACCGAGTGCTGTTGGCACATCGTGGGTGTGGTGAGCCCACACTTGTAGTTATTTTACTACAAGCTATCAACCTAGAAACACTACCCGAATCGGGTAGTGTCACGCCTACCCTGAAAGGGAAATGGCTTAATGGTATACAAAAGACATGAGTGTTTATATAATTTAATTATGAATCAAACGACTCTACTTTATTGCTTCTAATTTGTTCAAACATATTCTGATATTTCAATTCCTCATTCAGTGTTACTTAATTGTATTTATATTCAACTTTTTGATAATGAAACAGTTCAGATCTACAAAGGTTTGCAGATGTTTCGTTTTTATCTGCGTATTTTATATAGTGCAAATTTTGACATTTTTTAATTATAGAAATGTTGATATCACAGCTCTCGAAGGATGAGAACTTTATATAGAATAGAGTAACAGGATGATTTATTTTTCTTAGTTTACCAAGTAAAGAGATTTGCATCAAATGTACAGAAAATGTTTTTTTGTTAAAATGTAATTTTTTTTTTGTAAATACTACTGCAGGTCACTAATTAAAAAAAAAATTATCAAAGAAAGGACAGTTTTTACTCAAACCCCATTAAAACAATAGTTGTGTAATGTGTCCCCATGAACTTTACAGATTTACGATTCTGTGTATACAGGATGTTTGGGTTTTTTTTTTAATGACCCCTAAAGATTCAGACTCTCCGTGTAGTTTTTCACCATTGCGTAGTACTACTATCGGCGCAAAAATTATAGGCATCTGCTTTTGAAGCTTAATAACTCAGGCAAAAAAAATGCTAGCGTAATAAGTAAATATTCATTTGAAAGCTGAAAGTGTTTCACGTAAATGAGCTTGAAGGCATTAATGTAAAAAAATTGTTGTGCTTTGCAGACTGAAAAATGTAAAAAAGTAAGGAATTTCGGGCTAATTTAAGAAGAGTCAAGTTTAGAGCTTTATTTTTTAGACAAGAGGCAATGGGAAAAATTTGAAAAAATTCATGAATATGAGGAAAACACGTGTGAAAAAATTGCAGTTGACAAATTCGAGAAATAATAAAAATTGTTGCTTAAAATGACAAAAATGTACAACTATACTATCTTCAGTTCTAATGAAGATACATATTAAAGCGATTCAATCTCCAAACTGTAACGGAGAGGCTCTGTAATTATTTACAATCTCCCGGAAGGGTGTGATTGTTTTATTTTTGGTGGAAATCGCGATATTTTTAGACATTTTTTTTTGTTGAAAAGAAAGACTCAGAAAGCAGCGGGGGTGCCTTTTCTTTGCTGCCGACCGCTGGTGCCTTTCTTTGACCCGTGCTTCTGAACTCCTATCCAGACATTGACGTCTCTTCAGACCGGCAGCAAAAAAATGCACCCCGGTTGGTTTCTAACACTTACTTTCCACCAGAAAAAAATTCCGACAATATCACGATTTCCACAAAAAATTAAACAATCACATCCTTCCGGGAGATTGTAAATAATTACAGAGCCTATCTGTTACAGTTTGGAGTTTAAATCGCTTTAATATCTTCATGAGAACTGAAGATAGTATAGACAATTTTTATTATTTCTCAAATTTGTCAACTGTAATTTGTTCACAAATGTTTTTCTCATATTCATGCATTTTTCCAATTTTTCCCATTGCCTCTTGTATAAGAAATAATGCTCTAAACTTGACTCTTCTGAAATGTGCTTGAAATTCCTCACTTTTTTTTACATTTTTCAGTCTGCAAAGCACAAAAATTTTTTTACATTAACCTCTTCAAGCTCATTTACGTGGAACACTTTTAGCTTTCAAATGACTATTTCCTTATTGCTCTATCATTATTTTTGCTGAGTTGTTAAACTTCACAGGCAGATGCCTATAATTTTTGCGCCGATAGTAGGTTACTCCACTAAAGTGCGTTAGGTAATACTTGAAAGGCCCCTAACGTGAGAAATTAGATAATTTGGTTGTTCAATTATGAGGTATCAAGCCAAATCTCACAAAAAGTTTTTGAGAAGGATAATATTTCAATAATAGACGAATTTTTCTATCAACACACATGTAAAAAATGTATGAATAGAAATTTTGACAAAAAGCCATTTTCTGTACATTTCTTTCGACTTCTTCCATTTTTTGCATATTTTTGAAAAAACTGACACCATTTGGGTATATTTCAATTTTTTGCACTTTTAGTACTTAGTGAAAATCTAATAATCTTTTAAATTTTTATAAAAATGGGAGTAGTGATAAATAGAAAAGTTTAATAAAATAAGGCGATTGTGTAACATTTTGAACTTTATCGAAACAATAAGAATGTAATTGTGATACTTGTAAATATGCTTCGTTACTTCCGACGATATAACATATTTACAAATGATTTTGCTTTAGAATGATAACATTGAATTATTATTATTTATGGTATAATAATACTAATGATTTATTTTACCTTGTTTTATTCATTGCTCGTGTCTAGGCTCACCAAAAATATTTGTTTACTTCTCAATAAATTTTAATTAACAGTAGCTCATTTTATTCCTGATTTGATGTTATTCAGGAAATTTCAATTTAATTCAATTTAATTATATTTAATTTATTTTTAATTTACCAAGTGAATAAATAATAATAACTTTACTACTTCCTAAATAAAATAATTTCCATGAAAACGTTACAAATAGTGAAGAATCATTCAGGGGGAAAAATGAGCAATTGTTATTTCAAATTGAATGCAAATTACGACTTTTGTCTTAAATGGAAGAAAAAACTGCGAATATGTTGAAAGGCTTTCAAATATAAAAATATTTCCCCGAACACCCGGGGCGATCCAAGTTTTTAATGCTTCATAAATTGTTTCAATTTTTCGTAAACTACGCTTTAATTTAGGGACACAAGTTCAAAAGATACATAAAAAAATATTTGAAAAATAATTTCAATTCTCAAAAAAAAAAATTTTTCAATTAACTCTGTTCCGATGATTAAAAAAAAGTTCGTGGATAGTCTAGCTTTTCAGGAAGAATATGAAATCCATTTATTGAATATAACTGATAAATATCAAAAGTTTTAGCATATAGAATTTAAGCGACATGCTATGGAAAATTTGTATTTTTGTTATCTAACAATTTATACAGGGTGGCAAAAAAGTGTGAAAACCCCTAGAAATCTCTGTGATTTGTTAAAAAAAACAAGGTCATACTCTAGGTAACTTTCAACGAGAAATCCAACGGTGACCGTGGATTTGACCTTGAACCTCATTTCCATGTTCATTTTGAGGTCAGCTTTGTTTTTGTTTTAATGGGAACCCCTATTTTTCGTGCCAGAATCGAAAAGAGCGGGAAATTTTACGTTCAGGTATGTGTTCAGGCCAAGGGTTAACGTGACCTCTATAGGTCAAATAAAGATCAAAGAACGTTGTCATAAGACCTCGCAGGAATCTCATAAAATTAGTGAAAAAAATTAACCAAATTCATACCCTGGGTAAGTTTCAACGAGGAATCCAACGGTGACCTCAGATTTTACCTTGAACCCTGTTTTCTAGGTCATTTTAAGGTCACCTTCGTTAGGTTGATTAGGCTCAGATTTTGAATATTGATGTTGAAGTAAAATTTAAAGGTCATTTCCAATAAAACTCTTATCACCATAATTCTTCTTTTTGTGCAACCCAGGAACAACGGCATGGACTAACGGATGTGACCTTGACATGTCCTTGAAAATGGGGTTCAAGGTCAAATCCAAGGTCACAGTTGGATTCCTCGTTGAAAGTTACCCAGGGCATGGTCTTGGTTTTTTTTAACAAACCACAGAGATTTCTAGGGGTTTCCATACTTTTTCGCCAACCTGTATAGTAACTAGAATATAATATTGTTTGTCTTCTCCCAAATTCAGGACGTGCGAAGGAAAATAAATAGATAAAAATTTGAAAAGAGTCATATTAAGTTTATTGAATGATTAAAGAATAGGTGATAATAATACACTTCTTTGTGCAATTTATTTCTTCTGTCAAATAAGATTTTAATTTAGCTAAGTCTAAGATATACCAAGGTCCACTTCTGTACCTAATCCGAGGGAGAGGGGATAAAAAATGTATTAATTCTGCTCCAGTAAATAATTTAATGAATTTTACCAACAATAATTATAAATTGTACCATTCTTGCAGATTTATGACTTTATTGTACTATTTTCAACTAAAAATTATGCATGGTTTTGACCAATTCGACTTAGAGAATTTTTAAAAAGAATGATAATTTTGTATTGTTTTATTATTCTTACGAACCCAAATCATTTAAAATATACGTAACAAATTAATTTTTATGACTCATTCGCTTACGTGTGGGTAACGCGAAAGAAACACAAATAATTCTTATTACTAATCATATATAGTTTCCATTAATGTATCAGTTTCTATATTTCATGAATTAATTATTTATAAGCAAAAATATAAAGAAATAATAAGGCTCCGTTTACACTGTCGTTTGAAGGGTGGTACATCAAAACGAATTAACCCACATTTGCCGATTTTCAGGAGAGACAGAAGAAATAGAGGAGAAAAAAGTTTCAAAGTAAAAATCAACAACTTCTGAGTATAAAATGATTGTATTGAAAACAATATTATCGTCGCTTATCCTAAGCCTCCCAGTGGTAGGAGTGGTGAGCGTGCGTGACCGCAGCAAAAACCTTTTACTACTCAAGAGAGGCGACGGAGCATTTTTTTCAATTGCCAGATAGTTTAATCTATAATTGAACTATATTTAGGGCAATGTGGCATTGTTACATAGACATGATTGCCAAGTGGAAAATTATTTAGGGTTAATACTTCATGATCGAAATTGTACGAATTGAAATTTTCAGCTGTCATATGTTTATGTCCGAAATAAATTTTGACAGAGCTTGGACCATGGCGAGTAGGATCATGACCAGGAAGTTTACTACCGCTGCGTTCTTTGACAATTGCACTCCAGTTCTCATTATTTGCCGTTCGTACCAAAACGTAATAATTCAGAGGTACATATCCAGGAAACATCCATGCGGGTAAGCTGTTGTCCCAGATACGTCCGAGATTTCCGTAAAAAGTAGAGTTATCCTCCATTTTTAGTTCAACTGGAAATAAAGCTGCACCTAATTTTGGAGGAAAAAATTTGACATTTATGAAATTTTTCAACACTTGTAACTTAAAATTGTAACAATCTTGATTAATTACTGGTCAACAAAGAACCTTTGTATTCATAATAAAATGTCTTTCAAAATAGTTTTTCAACGATGCAACTGTTCAATTTTCGAGGCTTTAAGTTTGAAAATGTGTATTTTTTAAAGTTCAAATTTGAAAACATTTGTTTGTAATTCTCTTAATTTTTAATCGCTTAATCCGAAACATTACCGTGGAGAATAGACATTAGGATGACAAAGTAATGCAACCAAAAATAAGCACATTTTTGTCGTAAGATGGTTACAATACTTCTCGAGTATGCAGTATAGCGCTAGTGTGGCACGCGTATTAAAGTGGCAGCCGCTTATGTTGACATTTTACATTATTTATCACTGTGATATGAATGTGATTTACATGGATGGATAAGTTGTTATTCACATAAAAGCAGATGTATATAAGTATGTATAATAATTTTATTTATCGCGAAATGTTTGTGATTGAAATGTGTATAATTGAAGTGATCCTGCAATAGACGATGTAGGTACTTTAGAATTTATTGCACAAACGAATCGCAATAGACGAATCAACACTAAGTATATAACTTACCAGTTTTTAATCGTGTACGCTTACACATCACAGAACTGATATCAAATTTTCACTTGAATATAACAGTTTTTACATGGCTCGACAAATTGTTTAAACGATTTAGGAAGTTTCGTATTTTTGTTTGAGTCTTGCTATTATATTTACACGGACCATGACGGCGGCCATCGATACGTGTGCCACACTAGCGCCGCGATCGAGAAGATCTAGCATTTCGAGGCGTTATGTACATACGACAGAAAAATGCTCCTTTGTGCTGAAGTCAATGTACAGGACTTTGGTCTCCTTATGTCTATTCTCCATGGCATTATAGATCCTCAAGAGTGAGTTAATACACGGTGGACTAAATTCTGATTGGTGCCGCTGTACCGAAACTAGTTGATCTTTTATTGAATTTTATTGGCTTGAGTTGGTGCGATTTTCAAATCATAATTTTAATTGCGAAAGGATTTAATACAGAATAGACAACACCCATCATATAAATACAGTAAATTATTGGAAAGGTAATAATATTTATTTTCAAACATATCGACGTGGCGAAATGAAAAGGTGCTATCTCTGTAGGGCGAAATGAAAAGGCTCCATCTCGGGTAGCGAAATGTGGAAGCTTGAAAGCCCCACATAAATAGTATTGGGAACATGAGGGCCCTCTGATGTAGGGAATCTTTTTATTTGATTCTGCCGAGATAGCACCTTTTCATTTGAACACGTCGATATATGCATCAAAATTTGCATAAAAAATCAAAGAAATAATGAAAAATAACACAGTTAAAACTTTTAGTCACCCAGGAAAACATCAAGGTTCCGGTACAGAGACGATCATTGGAGGGGGAAACGTATATCAACTATCCTATTTAAGCCTGAGCACAGATAACGTTAAATCAACAAAAATCTGTTTTGCTGGAATCTTTTTCAAACTATCAGCATGCGATATACCATGTTCCATGACATACCTTGTTGAGAAACAAATATACATACTATGACGTAGAAAAGAAAATCCTTGGGCTGAAATCTTATTTTATTGATTCAATGTTATATCTCTTCCAAGGCTTCAATTTCTACTTGACGTTAAAATCATTTAAAATTAGCTAAAAGAATCTACAAAGATAAATTCACTACTTAATAAAACTAAAAAAAGTCTCATTATGCCTTTTTAAAAGTTTTTATATACTAACATTTTTTCACTTGAAATTTTTTTTTTATTCTCAACAATTTTTACCTGAAGATTTTACAAATAAAACTAATGAAAATGTAACAATATTTGACGTTGGAAGTTTAAAAAAATCAACAATTCTGTTTTTATTCAGTAGGTTTTTTAATTGTTTGTTGAAAACAGGGGTACTATTTGACATGCACTATCTCTTACAGATCAGCAAATAAAAAGCTCTATGAATTTGTGAAGCATGTTGAGATCTTCACATGCGTAAACAAAATTCCCTATATGAAAATATTAAAATCGAGAAAAAAAAATGATTTCAAACGTATTTTGACAACGCGCAGAAATAAAACGTTTATGAATCGATTCTTTAATAATAATTATACTTTTCAAGATCCACATGTACTGCTTTTTCGGATATTTCTGTTTTGGATTTCCAAAATTTTGTATGGAAAAGTATGGTAACTGGGGCAAAACAAGGTTATTATTCACTCTCCTTTGAAATATACAGTTTTTAATACTTTTTCATAATGTGAAGCAGGCTTTGGATTATTGATTTAGGGTAGGGTGGGGCGAGATGAGCTTAATGTTGAATAAATTTGGAAAAAACGGAAGTAAAATTTTCAAGACCTGTTATCTGCTATTTTGCATTTATTTAGAAAATCCAAGAATAACACAAAATCACATATTAGATGTTTTTCCAGTGGTTACTTAGATAGCTTATTTATTAAACCTCAAGTTTTCAACAGATTCTTATATAATTGTAAAACAGAAATAGGTGAAATTTTGATTTTACTTGCAAGGGTCATATGGGGCGGAATAAGCCACTGTTCTGGGGCGGAATGAGCCACCTCCTCCTGTGCATTAACCTAACCTCTTAGTGTAGCAGTCAGTAGGTTAAGATGCATTACAGTGGCGTAGCCAGGGGGGGGGGCTGAGGGGCCCAAGCCCCCCCCCCCGAAATTTCGTAATCACGTCTATTATACACTGGAAAACTTCATTCTATTTACAACAGCTTGTGTCGATGTTCTGACAGCTCTGTTATTTGCCATAAATGCTAATGAGAAAGAGGGATTATTATACAGTATAGACACCATTATAAACTGGTGCGTCTATTCTTCATGTTACCTGGGAAAATTAAGGCAGTAAACTGTAGATTTTCACGTTTAAAATTAAGTTAACTCAAAGGCCAGCGCCATAAGACAAGATTTTAGCACACCCAAAATTCAAATATAAGTACAAGCTTTGTCCTAATCCAGAACAACTACCTGAAAGGTAGAAATTCGTAAGCGGATCATAAATTAGGAAGGCCCCTCATTGTAAACTAAGTGCTCATCAGAATGCATTGGAAATATTTTTTCTCGAATTTGCATGCATATCGCCCCCAAACTTTTTCGAATCCTCCCCCCCAAAAAATTCGTATTTTTAAAATTATATTTAGAGGTTCCGCAAGCCCCATGAAGTTTAACACATATTTCCCATAAGAAAAAAGACGTTTTTGTAAGTTTTATTCAGAATCGTCAATATTAGGTGTATCGAGTTGAAACTCAACATTTCTTTTCACAGTTAGCAATAGAATACGAATAAAAACTCAATTTTTAAATATCACCACCATAAGTCTGTTTTATAGGGTCCCAAAAACCCCATAAGTGAAAAATTGTGTTTCGCGAGTTTCTGGCGCTAAATATAATTTTTTTGTGGTTTTTTGAAATACAAATTGTTTATAATACATAAAATCCTACTTCATACTAATAACTATAAGTTTAAATGAATCAATTCAATTAGAGCAAGGCAATGATCAATTAAATTCACCAGAAATTTCTTAAAGAATTCATTATTATTTATAATTATATTATCTCAGAATAATGATAGGAAGTTACAGTTTTTTCTGAAATTTTTCACTTCTGATCGAATTTTCAATTGGAGTCAGATAATAATTAATTCAAGTTAACAAACATAATTGTTTAAACAATTTATTATTATTTTTAATAATATTTTCTTTCAATAATGCCAGAAATTTGCGGTCTTTTCTGAAATATTCCAATTTTTATTCACTTTTCGCTTCGAGTGACTTAATAATTAATTTTTGTCAACTTTTTACTTTATGAGATAATAACTAATGCAAGTTAATAAACATAATTGTTTTAACAGTTTATTATTGATTCTAACTGTCTTCTCTTAGATAATTAGAAAGTTGCGGTTTATTTAAAAAATTTTTAACTTTACTTTGTCTTTTTAGTTATGAACATATAATAAATAAACAATATAGAGAGAATCATTTCTTAAACAATCTCTTTCTTTTTTGTTATTATATTTGTCTGAAATAAAATAGATATTTGAAACATTCTTCAAATTTTCTACACATATATCATATTAAATATAAATTTTCCTTGAAAGCCTTTTTGTTTAAATTAATATTATTATTTATTATTTGTGGGCGTCCGCATGACAAATTTTCTAAGTCAGGGTCAAGATTATTATTTTTTTATTTAAGTGGCGAATAATACTAATACCTATACTGCATTTTTTACACTATATGTATGTCCTGAAAGCAAGCGGAAATGGGTATATTTCATTTTCAAAGAAAAATTGTAACATGTGCGCTTATGGTTCTCGCCAACATTAAATGCGTTTTTCTCGAAAAGCGGTTTTTCGATGTTACAATTTCAAAAATGCCCCGGCGACACGTTTTTAAACCTAAAGGGTTCGTCTTGGGCTTAAAATGCCGGGAGCTTATCCGGTTATATGATTCTGTATGTAACTCCATATCGGCCATAAGGATCATTTTCATGCGGACGCCCACATTTGTTCCTAACTAAAAAGGTAAAGAAAAGCTGAAAAATTATGAGACGATAGTTATAAACCATGATAAGTGTTTAAACAATTATGATTATTAACTTGCAATTATTATTGTCTCCTAAGTATAAAGTGGACAAGAAGCTAAATTTTTTAGAAAAAACCACAACTATCTAGCATTATTATAGGAGAATATATTTATAAACAATAATAATTTAATTAAACAATTATGTTTGTTAAATTTCATTAATTCATACCTCACTCTAAGTGAAAAATTGACAAAAAGTGAAATTTTTTAGAAAAAACCCGCAGATATCTAGCATTAATATAGAAGAAGATAATTAATTAAAATAATTTCTTTAAACAAATATGTTTGTTGAATTGCTTTGATTATTACCTCGCTCTAAGTGAAAAGTTGACAAAACGTGAAAAATTTCTGAAAAAACCGCAATTACATAGCATTACTATAGAAGATAGTTGTAACTAATAATAATTTTTTTTAACAATTATGTTTGTTGAATTTCATCAATTATTACCACACTCTAAGTGAAAAATAGACAAAAAGTGAAAAATTTCAGAAAAAAGTGCAACTTTCTAACATTCTTCAAAGAGAATAGTATTAAAAACAATAATAAATTGTTTAAACAATTATCTTTGTTAACTTCAATATTAAGCAATTTTATTTTTCGGATACCCTTATTTGCCCTACTTCCCTAAGGTCAGGCCCCCCCCCCCCCCGCAAAAAATTCCTGGCTACGCCGCTGAGATGCAATGTTTCATTGTATCAGATTATGCAGTGTGTCAATTATGGTGCAAACGTATAAAAAACTAATCTTGTCAAAAAAATGCTCAGAAAAAGTTTTACAGCTGCACTGTTATAGGTCTGTATTAGAAAATAATATGATTTGCTGGCAACCAGAAGAGAGCACTGCTTTTCTGGTATATTCCTCAAGTAACTTTGTTTTAAATCTCGTAAATTGCTATAAAAATGAAAAAAACATTGTTGTGGTTAAAAAATACGGCAAAAATATTTTAAAAAGGCTTAAAACCTCAGTATATATAAAATTCAGCGTCATGTAGTAGACCAGTCTTGTATTTGAAAGTTTTTTTACTATAGAATTTAACTTTTACTGAGACAATGTACACGTGTAAGTCAAAAAATGGTTATATTAATTTCTCTAATACAATTATTAGAAGGTATGCAGATATAAATCGTTTTTCTATTCACTGTTTGTAGAGTTAGTTACGGAAGAGGTTAGGATTAAGTATTGCATCATTTTAACGTTACATACTTTAAACCTTACGTAAAATTTTTGAAAAATATGTGTAAGATATGTTTTCGTTTTATGATACTCTAACTTAACAATACTCTTACTTATGAATAATATATAATAAGTCATTTAATTAAGTGGTCCATCCGCCCCAGTGCCTAGCTCATCCCGCCCCAGGCATGGTGCGATATGAGCCAAGCGCAATACTTTTTTATTTTCGTTTCTAATTCCATATATAGTTTTTTATTTACTTTCATCTTGGCAAAATTATAATAAAAAATGTTTGAAGAATAAATGTAACGACTTATTTTCAAGCAATTAATTAGTAGTTTTTAAATACTGACGTGAAAAAGACAATGGGGCATAATTTCTGAAGTGTACCCACCTCGAAAATGAAAGTTGTCCGATCGGGCTAAAAATTGGCCCAATTGTAGTCCTATTAGATAGTACTCCTCACACCAAAAATTAATTCATTTTGATAATTATTTATCAAAGTGGAGGGGGTACAATTTTGTGTTTTTTAAGAAAAGCTTTACTTTCAAACGTTTGTAACTTTTGTCCTATTGCCTTAAACAAAATTTCATTTGAAATATTTTCGATAGAATTTTTCACACGCTTTCTGGTGGCAATAACGATTTTTGAAAAAAATCAAATCAAATTTGCCGTGATAGGGCCGGTGGCGCGCGATCTCCCCTAGTGCGCTCAGGCCGAGGATCTTTGTGCAACGCTTTAGTGCCAGTTTTTTAAGTTAAGTAATATTATATGCTGCTAGAATAACTGTTCTCTGCATTTTCAGGGTGAATTAACAAAGGCCTGCATTATTGTAAGTGTAAAATTAATTGGGAATATGCTTTAAAAATTAGAAGTGAGAATATACATCTTTTAAATTTACATTTTTCTTCAAAAACCTGAAGGAAAATTTATTGCCTGGGGAGTTTTTGATTTGCTTCGATTTTGCTGAGAATTACGCCTTCATAATCCAGAATGTAGCGCAATGATAATTTAGCTCATGACATGGTGGCTGTTCACGAGTATCAAAAGATAATAGTAGAATACTTGAAAACTCATTTCAGGCCAAGTAAAATCTACTATTTCACTGATGGTACAGGGCAAAATTTCAAAAAAAGGAGTAGCTTTGTTAATCTCCAAGCCCATGAAGAAGATTTTGGTATCCAAGCTGAATGGCACTTCCATGGAACATCTCATGGTAAGGGTGCATGTGATGGTATAGGAGCGAATATAAAGAGACAAGCAGTACGTTCAAGCTTACAATGTTCTCCGAAACATCACATGCGCACTCTCCATGCTTTGTTTCAGTGGGCAAACAGTAACTGTAAGGAAACCGGAATTTTTTTCAGCAGCAAAGAAAATCACGCCTTAGCCACCGAGTGACTGAAAACCAGATTTGACAAAGCTGTCATGATGCCAGATACATTACAGTACCACGCTTTCATTTCCACTCAAGACGGAAAACTTCAACTCAAGAAGTTTTCGTCCTCTGAGAAATACGACATCTTCTCGAATGGCAAAAAACAAAAACCGCAAAAGAGGCCTGCAAAGAAAACAACTGTTGAAACTATCGCCAAAAAATCGAACAGAAAAACACATAATATTACCATATAATATTACTTAACTTGAAAAACTGGCACTAAAGCGTTGCACAACGATCCTCGGCGTGAGCGCACTAGGGAAAATCGCGCGCCACCCGCCCT
>CAKNYM010046246.1:0-57631 GCA_932195095.1 Andricus curvator
ACTTTAATTAGTACAAAATTAAGATCAACAATTTTACAAAGAGACTTTTTGATTAAATGCAAAATTCATGGAGTTTTTCCTAAGAAAATTTTTGACATGAAGAAAAAAGTTAGTTTTTATTTCAAAAACACAAGAAATAAAGAAGAATTAGGTATAAATACTGAAAAATTAAAAAAATCTTTCTTAAATAGGGTAATTAGTTCGTTGAAGTAATTTTCTTTTACTTGAAAATAGAAAAAATTCATTTTATGGCTTTTTTTTGGCTTTAGGGTCAGAATAAATAATTCAATTAATTTTTAATTGAACCAAACGTTTCGGCGCACAATGGTGGCCAACATCAGTGATTAATTTTTATTCTTGTGAAAATTTCAATGCGTATGCATTCTAACAGACTGAAATGTGGAGCAGTTCAGTTTGGACGTCTATTTCGTTTGAAAAATGCATGAAAACCAATATTATAAACGATTATGTTCATCGAGGGTCAATATAATCTCCCCAATGAGTATTAATTAATACTAATTGAAATATTTTCTTTACAGGTATATTAATTTTTCATACCTTTTAGTCTTCCCTATAAATAATCCCTGATGAGGTCTAAATTGGCCTCGAAACATGTTGCTTCCCTAGTAGTATAAAAAGGACGAAGAAAGGAAAAAGTAAGAGGTTGGTTTTTGATTGACTTTTTCCCTTTTTCTCCCTCTTTTTTCAATTGGTTATTTCTGTCTCTAATGAGCCGAACAGTGAGGTAATTTGTAAGTCTGTTTTTTAATTGCGAATCTTTTTCTTGCTCATTTTGCAAAAAATTATTCATGATAAAATAGATTTCTTTTCAATCTTAATTAAAAATTTTTTAAATAGAGACACTAAACTCATGTTTCTTTCCAATCTGCAGGTTTTGCTTATAATAATTTATGATTTCTTTTAATTGAGTTTACATATTTTTACCTCAATTTTCTTGAAAGAGGTCTTTCTTTTAATTTAAATTTTTGTAAAAAGAATGTTATCAAATATTAGCTATTTTAAGAAATGCATTTAAATAATTTGGATTGCTTTCTTTTCCTATTTTGCAAATTTTAATAATCTAAATAGATTGGTTCAGAATCACCCACAAATATCAGCTGTTCTCAAGTTAAGAAATTTTTATTCAAGTCTGTACTGTAGTGAATTAAAATGATTATTTTTGTATATGTTTTCGTAATATCACTTACTCAGTAAAAACGCGATTATAATTTTTCCCCGCATGTTGAAGAATTGGGAAACAGTTGAGCACAATTTTTTTGAATGTTTGGACGATATAAACGCTCTTCAGAATTGCCGTGTAATATATAACCCGCAAAACAAAATAATATGTATGACGAGCAGATTTTCAAGATATCATTCTGGAGTCTAGACGTTTAAAAGGCGAACAGGAAGAAACAGATGAAGAATACAAATATTTTTTTCATTACAAGAGAAAAACACAATGTACGCTGTCTAACTGAGACTATGAGACAGCAGATAAAAATTCATATCTTTGTTTATCTTCATTACACGACAATAAAATACGCGTGGTTCACTTTTTTGTATATTCCATACTTTTGGTCCCTTTTAACCTTTTAAAATCGCATTTAATCTATTCAATTCCCTCATAAACCCTCTAATCTTGTGTAATCTCTTGCAATATTTTGGCATATTAACAGATAACATTTTTTGAACTCTTTACATCCCTGTTAAACACGAGATTAAACGTTCTTGGCACTATATATGCTTTTCCCAGAAACCAACGAGAAACAAATGCTTGGAACAAAAATAAAACTCATTTGATTATGGTACCTTTTTAGGCATTTGTTCGTTTTAATTATCTGCTACCCTTGTTCGAATATTTTTCTTTTATCCTTTTCCATTGTGGAATTATCACATTAATAGAGTAGTTTCATGAATTTTAGATAATACATTTTTTAAATACTGTATAAAAATCTAAAAATATACTTCATTCCTCAGGAACTTAAATTAATTACAAAAAGTGTGGAAAACCTTATTCGTACAACTTTGTGACCTTGGCACGTCATACTTCAGGTTTCACAGACAATCTGCAAGTCTCATTTTCCAGCGAAAAATTAAAAAAGTATACTTTTTAAACATTAAAAATATGTTAACTTATTTCAAATACAGTTTTTAATGATATTTCAATTTCACAAGGAAACATAATATTTAAAAATATGTAACTAACCAGTTTTGTTTTACTTTTTTAATTCTGTATATGTAATCTCGTGTAATATTATGTAATCCTATGTAACCTCAGGCAATTTAATGTAATACAATGTAATACAATGTAAATACATATGTAATCGTGTAGTGTAGTGTATACGAAAAGTTGAAGTGGTTAACTGTTAACACCAAGATTATTCCGGAAAGTTGAAAAAAATTAAGCAAAATAAAACAAAAATTGCCTTAAAATCTTCCAAATTCTTTTTCAACAATTTCGCAAATCTTTTCAAATCTTTTGAAACATTCTCTTGAACTTAATTTTTCAAAATTAAAAACTATTTTGAATTTTCCTAGAAATCGTAGAAAGTTTTTTTTTATGCTCTCCAAATCTTTCTGTAGTCTTCAAACGAAGTGTCTTGGCTCACCGAAAATATTTGCGTTACGCTCACCGAATTTCGGTGAACCTAGCCGCCGACAGGAAAATTCAGAATTTTGAAAAACCCGAAGCTGCCAATTAAATATTTAAAAAATAGCTCATTTCTGCAGTTTTCAATGAAATATTTTCCAACTTCGCTTGAAAACAAATTTCATCTTAAGCTATAGCGTATTGATACTACGCATTCCTATTTTTTGATAAAATCGCAAATGCCGACCAAAAAGCTGAGCTCGAATGAAAAATTTTGAAACTTTTCAACCAAATCTTTTCAATCGTCATGGGGTCCTATCTCGATTCTGTTGAAAATTCACTGAGAAAAATGAATTATACCGTTATGATCTTGGATTTTACAATTTGGGACAACAATCTACAGTTGATATGTTAAGCCATAAAATCTAGATATTAAGTTTAATGAGCCGAGATTATACAAATTAAAACGGTAATCCATTTTGAATGAATGGAGAAAGGATTTAAATAAGGAAGAACCTTGTTAGGAAGGTAGTTCTACCTCATTTGAACTAAAGGAAGGTTACAGAAATGGGAAAAAAGACAATAATAGATATTCAATAAAAGAACGCGATTGTGAGAAATTGTCTACTCAATTGAAACAATGAGAAGGCATTTTTGTGAAACTAGAACATATACTAAATCAGCTCCACAAATGTAACCTATTTACAAGTCATATTGCTTCAAAATGGAAAAATTAGAATTATTAATACACTTGATCTACTTTATACTTTATTCGAAATACAGTAAACTTCCTCCCATTTCCGCGGCCTTAAAACGCACACGTTCCATAATGTCAAGGCTGGAGGGGCCCCATCTGTGACCGTGATTTGGCTGGTTATTTTTGTCAAGCGACGTGTGCCTGAACCAACTTTAAATGCAAGGTCATAGCACATCCAATTTTTTGTTGGGTTCGATTAAGGGGCTTAGAAATAGTGTGCAAAAAAAATTTAAGTCAAATCCCCCGAACCGTTTTTTAGAAAAATGTTTTTTAAGGGTGAAAAATAGAATTTTCCAAAAAATGTAATGAATTGATTTTTTTTCTGCACTTTATTGATAAAAAACATTATAAAATTAAAAAAAGAATCTTGAGACATCAAAATTTCAACTTTTTAAAATAAATCTAAATAAAAAATATAATAAATTCCTAAAATATAATAAAGTCTTTGAAGTACGTCTTAAAATATACCTATCATACATGCCTGTGTTAACACAACAACAACACACAACAACACGTGAATGTAAACATTGATGGAGTCTCTTACCTAATGTAAACATATCTAGAACAAGGATCACATTTTTTTTGTACACCGAAGCATTACGAAAATTTGAAAGATCATATTATAAACGGTATACCCCTAAAAGAAAAAGAACACTTGGTGTGTCATTTGATTAAAGTGATTTCAAATGAAAAAGCGACAAACATTGAAGAAAATAAATCAGATATTATTATTATACCATTAAGCCATTTCCCTTTCGGGGTAGGCGTGATCGCTTTATCTCAGAAGCATGGAAATCCTTTGAAATTTTCTTTGACTTAACAGCAATCAGAAAGCAAAAACGGAAGCGTGTTTCTACTGAAGATGTTTTAAAAATTGGAACAAGTTATGGGCTTTCAACGAATACATGTGTATTACAGCAGCTCTTCGCGTCGCTACGAATGACAGAAAATTATTTCAACCAGATCTAAAACAAAAATTATAAACTTTGAATCATTCTCTTGATTTGTAATTCAGTATGAAAGAGTGTAATGTGATTAACACTAAAAATAACGATACTGCAACTACTGCAGAAACTTTAGTGTTTTGCAATTATGTAAAAGGATTATTTCAGTATGTTGAAGAAAAAGGGGAAGTTGATGAAATGCATTTGAAATTCGGAATAGATAGTGGCGGAGATTTTTTGAAAGTTTGCCTTTCGATGCAATCTTTGGATGAATCAGAACTTGCAAATGTAGAAGGTCGACAGAAGTATACCGAAGGCGTTGTCGCAAAAAAGTTTAAGGATTCTGGCGTCAAGAAATTACTACTGCTTGGGATAGTGGCACAAGAGAAATATGAAAACGTTTTATTGATGTGGTCACTCTTAAAATTGAAGGATTTAAAAGGGACAATAGCAACTGATTTAAAACTTGCCAACCTATTAACGGGCATCATGTCACACGCAAGCAAAGTCACACACATCAAAAGATGAATTAAGCGCGTGTAGGGAATACAGAACTGTTGGAAGTTGTGAGGAAAATTTTTGTTGCGTGGAAAGACAGTGGAAGTGAAACATCATCTGCGAATTAGTATATAAAAATTGTACAAATACTCCTATAATTTTCTCAGAAAACGCTAACACAGAAATATTATAAATATTTCCACCACCAGAACTACATCTGATTCTCGGGGTTGTGAACAAAATGTATAAACACATGCTGACGGAATTCGAAGATGAGAGTCTCCAATGGGCTAGGATGTGTAATGTTACTCGCGAGTTTATGCATGGGAGTCCAGCGTTCGCAGGTAATTCTTGCAAAATGCTGTTAGAAAAAATCGACTTATTGCATGGAATATGTAGCAATGGTTTTTTAAAATATGTAAGGTGCTTTAAGGCTTTGCAATCCGTCCTTGATTCTTGTGTTTTTCAACATTAAACCCAAAATACGTAGATTGTATATCTGAGTGTCAGCGAAGTTACTGTGATTTGGAAATTTCAATTACACCTAAAGTTCACGCGGTTATTTTTATGTCCCTGATTTTTGTTGTAAAGTTGATAAAGGCCCTGGATGTTGCATTGAACAAGCCATGGAATTTGCCCATTCGGATTTTAAAACGACCTGGGCTAACTATAAAGTTTCTAGCACACACCCTCAATACCCAAGTAACTTACTAAAAGCTGTACAAGAATACAATGCCCGACATGTATTAAAATAAATTATTTTTTGTTTCAGTATTGATATGCACTGATATTATATTTATTTACCATATTTCGTTACATAAAGGGAAAAAATTTAAAATTCATCACATTTTTTTGAATTTTTTTATTTTTAACCCATAAAAAACACTTTTTTCAAAAACGGCTTGGGGGATTTGGCTCAAAATTTTTTTGCGCACTATTTTTGAGCCCCTTAATCGAACCCAACAAAAAAATTGGATGTGCTATGAACTTGCATTTAAAGATGGTTCAGGCACACCGTGACTGGCTGCCCTGGCCTTGTATCGATGCGCCTCCTGTAAGCAACTTTTTCAACTGTGCATGTACCAAAAAGCGCAGGTCGATTTGAACTCAATAAATACTATCAGTAATAATACAGATCAATACACCCGACATTCCTAAAACTGCTGGCCCACGCAGTTTCTTAGCTCAAGGGGCGAGAGACGGTTGCGGCTCTCGCCTCGGAAGGACCGCAGTGCGCGAGTACTCAGTCAAGTATATTGCGCAATATTATGCATTCCAGTTGGAAACAGTCCAGGCGGCCCCGACTTATTGCACAGTTGAGAAAGTCGCGGTCCGTTGGCCAATGTTTTTGTTGACGTGCGACGTGAAAAATATCAAATTTCCTGGAAATAGTACAATCTACAAACAAAAAATCAATATAATAGAATCAAAAAACGACTCAAATATTTCGCGGAATAGTAAGTTTTGCAGCATGACGTCGCGGAGGTGGTCATGCTGGGATAGGTGGAAATTTCAGGAAGGCTAGCACAGTTATTGACATAGAAGTGCAGAAAACTTTTTGGAGAAAGTATTCTAAACGTAAAAGTAAGTGATAGAGGTCTGAATATTAATATGTATTTTTCAAGTGTATCATGCTAGGCTAGGTGGAAATGTCAGCCGCCAGGAAGGTTAGTACGTGGTACTGAAACTGCATTCGTCTTTTTGGAGAAAGTATTCTAAACGTAAGGGTAAGTTATAAAGGTCTGAATAGTAATATTCCTGCAATGTAGAATGCATTTGCGCAATTCTGTTTGATCTTTTTATCGGTTGAAGACCTTTCAGTTTCACGAAATACAATTAACTGTCCCAAATTTGAGGTTAGAGTACCCGATCTGATACATCAACCTGAAATGTTGGATATTTTATTTCCTGAAACTGAAAGGTCTTAAACAGATAAAAAGGATGAAACAGAACTGCGCAAATGCATTTTACACTTGAAAAATATTAATATTCGTACATTTATGACTTACTTTTACGGTTAGAATATTTTCTCGAAAAAGTTGTGTGGCTTGTATAGGGTCCACAAAAAACCACTTTAAGTGAAAAATTGAGTTAGCGAGTTTTTAGCGCTAATCATGATTTTTTCGCAGGTTTTTAAGAATAAAAATGGTTTATAATACATAAAATACTACTTTCTACTGACTCAGATAGCAAAGTGCGCGCACGGTGCGACGCACCACGTGCGAATTTTCTCGCACGACGTGCGCGCAGGGGATGACACAGCTGCGTCCTCATATGCGTGACAGGTGCGTCACACGTCATGCGTGCCGGTGCGGGTATGGTGCGTGCACACATTTAGGATTTTTAGAGGGTACAGAAAATATTTGCATTGATATTTTTAAATAAAGAGCAGGTAATTTATCATGAACGTATTTTTTATTATGGGTGGAAGGAATATTTATACATTTTAGTTGCGCATTAGCAATTCAGTTTCCGCATGTTTGTATCAACAATAATAAATATTTTTCGCTGCAACTACAAGATACAGGCACGTCAAACTGACAGAAAACATAAAGACGTAGGTAAAAAGTATATTTTTCGTTTAAATAATAAAAAAAATGATGACCTAAAATAAAAATTACCTTTTTTGAATTATTTAAACCAAAAATAAACTGTTTATAACCGTCTTCGCGTCTCTTATTAAAGTTTCAGCGAAGGATATTTATTATTTTGGACACAAACATGCTAATATTTGTTGTTTGAATAATAAAAAAACATGATTGAACAGAAATTAACTGTTTTTAATTATTCAAAACAGAAATAGGCTATTTATATCCGTTTTCGCGTTTCTCAAAGCTTCAGCGAAAGATATTTATTATATTAGGTACAAACATGCAAATGTCGTAAGCAAAAAATGCCCTTAACGATACTAACATTAAGACGCACGCATTTACATAACTGTAATATTTAATATCACGAACTTCAGGATCTGAGACTTTTGCGAGATTAGCACGTTTGTGTACACAATAATAAATATTTTTCCCTGAAACTTTCAGAAATTGTATGAAACATGACAAAAACGGTCAATGGCCTATTTGTAGTTTGAATAATAAAAAAATAAGATTGAACAGAAATTAACTGTTTTTTAATTATTCAAAACAGAAATAGGCTATTTATATCCGTTTTCACGTTTCTCAAAGTTTCAGCGAAAGATATTTATTATTTTGGGCACAAACATGCTAATATCGTAAGCAGAAGATGCCCTTAACGATTCTAACATTAAAAAGCACGCGTATTTACATAACTGTGATATTTGATATCACAAACTTAAGGATCTGATCTATACTTGAAGCTGCAGTTTAATCATCATCTTCATCTGTTCCAATATGGTCTGCGTCGTCGTCTCGACCTGCTCCGGCATCGTCGATCTCGTCTTCCTTCTCGCTCTCAGCTTGATTTTCCTCGACCTCTGACCTTTCAAGTGTTGGCTTAAGTGACTTTCTATACCGTTGCTTCGTTGCCCGAAGAACCTCGTGGATTTCCACCTTGTATTCTGCTACGTTGACCGGCCCAGGAAAGAGAGGGCATTCTGTTCAGCTTCTAAATAAATGAATAAATACAGAAAATAAATAATCATATTTAATACTATCTGAATTTCGAGGTATATTTCACTTACTATACAATATGCTGCATACCACTGAACTTCCAAATTCTTCGTACCCGGGTAATTTTTCTCAATTAAGGCCATGTTACGAGTGGGTCACGTGACCGGATTCCTACCTTACCGACACCTTTTTTCAAAATCAACTTACGTTCACACGAAACGCGATATCGAGTTGAAAATTTGGGATAATAAATAAGAAGAGCTAAGAAAGGCGGCTCTGGTCCTAAATTTTTATAATTATGAAAAAAGTTTTTTTTTTAGTAAATAATTTTTTTTGCTTTTTTCATGATTATTCAAATTTAGAACCAGAGCCGCCTTTCTTAGCGCTTCTTATATAATATCCCAAATTTTCAACTCGATATCGGGTTTCGTGTGAACGTAAGTTGATTTTGAAAAAAGTGTCGGTAAGGTAGGAATCCGGTCACGTGACCCACTCGTAACATGGCCTTAAACTGGCATACTAGTCTGTCTGTCATTACTACTTTTAATGCACAGTTAAGAAACTCGCGCACTTTAGCGCCTCCCAGACGTTGTAGGACTGTAGGTAGTCGAGCTGAAAGTACATAAAAGAAATGATTGAACAATTAAAAAAATTGAATAATTACAATTTTTAGTAATAAGTAAATGAACCTACAAGTTTCGTTAGTTTATCTTCATCTTCTTCCAGATCTTTAAATTGTTCCAGTGTCTGAACTGGAAACCCTTCTGGAACCTTGTATAAGTTTTACAAGATTTTGTAAATTAACCTCTTTCAAAGTAGGAAATTATTTGATTGCCATTATTCTCTACTTTGAAAGAGGTTAATTTACAAAATCTTGTAAAACTACTACGCTGAAAGTGATGTTTTTTTCTTTTCAAATTAGTAAGTTCACTACTTTGAAAGAAGTGATTTTACAAGTTTGAATATAATTACAAAAACGTGTGGTAAAGTTACAAGAAAATTATTTTACAGTGTAGGTAGGCCCGGCCAATACTGAAAAAAGTAGGTCGGGCCTCAATGGCCTCCATGCAATCTCAAGCCTACTTATTACTAATATTCACAGTGTAGGAGGAACTACTTTTTGTGAGGTTATGTATGAAAAATATTTTACTTACCGCAGACGAGATTAACACCGTACTTGTCAAAATGTGTAAGTCCTGACACGTACGCCACTGATTATTATATTATCGAAATTGTCTTACACATGTAAAAAAACCGGTAACGCCGAAAAGGAGAATAAAACAAAATATTAATAAACACGCGCACGATTCGACACAAATCGAGAGGAACAGGGGGCCGCAGTCACTACACATAAAAATTCTATCGCAATAATAAAATTTGCGATCGAGAACCGACACGTTTTCTCGCTAAAAACTCGCAAAACGAAACCGACAACAGCTGTTACGGCGCGTCGGGCGATTACCGTTCGACCAAAGATATTATAAACGTAGATGCGGTACGGGGTGTCAGAGTGGGGGAACGATATATATAGGACATCACATTTTCTGCCATATCGAGGTGCTGCCCTCACCGTACTACGAAGTCGAGAGCTGGTTTTCTCATTCTTCGTAAAATATGACGGTAAAGCAGTTGAAAGATTTTTTAAGGTTAGAAAAGTTCGACATGTATCGTTTCATAAACAAAACACCGCACTTCCGAATATAATGGAATATAATAATAAATGGCACAATGTCTAGGCACACCCAAAATACGTTTCTGGAAAAATTAATGAAAAATTAATAAAAAATTAATAATGATAGAAGCACTGATATGATGGTGATAAATAAACTGAATTGTGAGAGTAATACAATAATATAGTAAAATATATAATAGAGATAATAAGAGATAATTATCTTTATATATTTTGGTGGTTGAATATTATTATAATTTCTGATACGTTCATGCTTCTTCTATGAATGATAGATATGATATTTTAAATAATAATTTTTTGTACTTTGGAGTTTAATTTTTATTACTAAACTGAATCGAAAATTGATTGCATTTAATATATAGAATTTTTGACGGTCTGAAGCTTGAGATAGGTTTTTTGTACATAGTCTTTCTAAAAAATTATAAATAAACTTTTCTCGAAAACCGAATTTTTTATTTAAAAAAAAAACTAAAAAGAAATTTCGAGATAAATCATGAACCAGTGCTGAAAAAAATTTCTTTGATAAATGATTCTTTTAATTAAAATAATCAAATATCTATATACCAAAGAAAAATCTTTTTTAATGTTTAAAGTTTAAACAAAATATTGTTTGACTTTAAAATAACAATAATTGAAAAAAATATATTTTTGGAAGAAAAAAATTTTGGTGGAAAATGTACATAGCATTTTTTTTTAATTAAAAAAAATGTTCTCAAAAATCGAATTATTGATTTAAAAAAAAATTAAAAACAAACTTCGAAATAAATTAGTGCTGATTTGAATCCTGCAAAGTTGGTATGGATCATGTTTGGTTCGAAGAAAATTTAGGGAGAAATTTTTTTTCCGTTTGAAGCACACGCGTGTTTTTACATTAATTTTTGTAGGGTTATTTTAATTTTAAATTCAAACAATTTTTTAAAACTTTAAATATTAAACAAAAATTTATTTGATAAAAATATTTTATTATTGCCTTTTTAATAAATTTTTTAATTATGAAAATTCGGGAATTTTATAATTATGGAAATTCTAGTTCGGATATTTTCGAATTCGGCAATTGTATGTAGGGAATTTTAAAATTCGGTATTATTATAAACTGTTCGGGAATATTATTATTCGGGAGTTTTACAGAGTCGGGAATTTTATTTGCGGGATATTTCAGTGGTCCCTAGAAGTACACAAAATTTGCTGTAATTATAATTTTGAGACCTGGATCTTTTCGATTTTTTCCTACAGTATTTATTTAAAAAAAATGATTATATGCAAATTTTTTAAATCACAAGTCACAAAGATAATCCCATTTAACATCAAAATTTAAAAAATTTTAATTCGCTGTATATCTGATTTGTATTCTGGGTCTTGGCGATTTTTTCCCTAGTGAATTTCGATGACTTGTAAGCGGGGGTGAATTTAATAGGAATTATCTCTCAGAAAATAAGTTTTTAAAATGAGAAAAAATTGGGTATCTTTTGTTATCTCTATAGAGGTCATACCTATAGGTATGTAAAAAAATGTAAACTTCCGAAAATTTAAAAACTCTGCAAACAAGAAATTGTTGAAACATTTCTTTTTGCGCGGATAACTGAGCTGTATGCAAATATATTACGTATCTTTGCTGTATGTTTTTCGATTCCGAACTAATTATACTCTTTTACGATTCTAATACAATTTACAAAACAATCATTGAACATTTTTTTATTTTCAAGGCTTCAATTTGATAATTTAAATTTTAACATTAAAATTTCCTCATTTTCAGAATGCAGGCTTATTGTTTGAATTTTCACAATTGTCGTTATAAGTTAGGTTAAAGATAACAAATTCTGAGATTCGAAATTGCTACAACGCGAAAAAGTCAAAAGTTTAAATTTAAAGGTTAAATATGTGAAAATACTTTCTTACTTTAGTCGCTTCTTTTGAGAGTCGATCCTCTGCTTTCAGTTTTCTTTTCGAAATATATCTTGAATTCAACGCATTTTAAATACAATGTTTTCAGCTGCATTTAGATTGAAGTATACAAATGTTTTTGGTTCAAACTATAAATTAATTAAAATATTTTACTTATTTTTCACAATTGTAATTTATAACCTTTAAAACTGAATACTTGTAGGTCAAATATAAAAAAGTAGACTATATTGAATAATTTGACATTTAAAGCTATTTAAATATGCAAGAATTTTTGAATTGAAAGTGTTCGATAATTTTAGATTGAAACATTTCAAATTATTTAGTTACAAAATAAAATCGTGTAAAGTTGCAGAATTAGAAATGAACGTCTTTTAATACGCTTGAATCATTATTTTAGAACGACTTATACCGTATATCTTCAGATAAATTTGAAAGCAGGACTATTGAAAATTAGGAGTGCTTGAAAAACCTGAACAAATGTTTGGTTTAAAAAGCTCTTTAAAAGGGTGCTTTTTCAAGTTTTATTTATTTTTGCTTCCTCATAGAAGAAGCTTTGTAATGGTAACATTTTCCAAAAAATTTTAATTAATTCAATTAAACCTTCCTCAATGTAAAAATGTCTAATACAATGTTCTAAGGAATTGTCCGGATGTGTGTGTGGATGCGTGGATGTCACACTTTTTTGTGAACATGATAACTAGAAAACGGTTGCACATAAATTGATGAAATTTGGAGGACTTATTTTCCTCACTAATATCTTGAAACTGACCAAGGGATTTCTAAAAATATTTATTGAATTTTTTTTAGCACTCAATAATATTATGAAACTCGGGTTTTCATAGTAAAACTTTTTTCTTCAACATAATTCAAAGTTGGTGCAAGAATATAAAAGATTCCTTGGTTCGAGATGAATCGATTTACCTATAATATTGATACATTTTATTGAAGATTAAGGAAGCTATGTTTATGCATAATATTTGAATCATCTGTTTCAAACAGAAAAACTTTTTTCATAGACATAATTCAAAGTTGACGCATGAATAGAAAAGACTTTTTGATTATAAATTTTTAAATAGAGTAATTCTGACAATTTTTGTAAAGAAATCACAAAGCTGGAAAAGGGATATGGCGTGACAGAACTTTTCCCTTCCCTTTTCCAGCTCGAAAAATTATCATTTTGAATACAAAATTTAATTTGTCTTTAAATTAAAAAAAATTTTGTATTATTTTGTAATATAAAACATTGATACCTGTTTTTTTTACGTTTATAAAATAATAATTAAAGGTCACTCAAGGTAATTTTATGTACAAAATGTTGATTTATAAAGAATATTTGTCAAACTATCCAACGGATTTCTTCGCCCAAATATACAAACCTAAATTGTACTATAGTAAAAACAACGGGAAAAAATGAGATTGAAGGAAAATTTTGTAAAGAAAATTAACCTTGGTCGACCTATAAATATTTATTTTATTTCTCGAAAGATTAAAAAAAAACTCTTCGAAACGCTTTTACTACAACAATTTTATTGAAGAAAAATATTGTTTGTAGAAATAAAAATAGTATAATTTTTACATACATTTCTTAAAATAAAAAATTAACCACGAGAATTGCAGAAAATCTTTCAAGGAATAAAATGATTGTCCCGGAAGTTAGAACCGAAAAATTAATTTTTCAAAAACATGAAAGTTGTTCTAAATATTGAGCTAGACTCGCGACCGGGAAAAATCGGGAAATGAAAGTGAATCTATTTTTTGACCGGAAAATAACAAAACTTTTTAAATTGATCAGCTGTAAATATAAATTAACTCATGCTTTTAGAAATGTAGCTCGAGTATTAAAAATTGAACAGTAATTGATTTTACAAGACGATTCTGGATCTGTTCAAAGTTATATAATTTACATATTTTAACGTTAAAATTTGAACTAATTTAATTCGAAAGCCTTAGTAGCTAGACAAATGTAAACATCCGATTGAGTCTTCATAAACAATATTCAATTTAAAAATCACTTCAAATTAATAGATTCATAAATAAACGCCTTTATTCAATTTCAAAATCTTATTCAAGTATTGTTTTAGTATAAAATATTCCACTTTTAATCCATTCACTTTGGAATTTTTGAATTAAAAAAAAAAAATTTCAATATTAAACAATTCGAAACTGAATTGTCACAATTTCAGAGTGATAAATTTAAACTTTGAATGTTACAATTATAATTTTTCTATTTTTTAAATTTGTAATTTGAAAGTAAAAGTGTTGAATTTTCATTTGTAAATAATAGTTGAACAACGATTAATTTTGGAAAAATTCGAATAAGTTGAAGGTTTTTTAATGTTTCCAACAAAAAAAATTAGGAGCTTCTCAAAAATTTTGAAAAATTTAACAAAAATGTTTTAAAAAGATTTCTGGGATATTTAAAAAAACTTTTTATTTCAAAAAAGAATATAACTTTAAAAGAATGATAAAAAATATTTCCAAACATTTCAAAAGATTTACAAAATTGGAAAGAAATATGGAAGCTTTTGAGGCAATTTTCGTTCGCAGGATTTTACAAAAAGTTTAGGGAAAATGGGAATCACTTTAAAAGATACTTAAAAGTTCCGACAAAATTGAAAAAATAATTTGAAAAGGTTTTAAATAATTTAAAAGAAAATTGATACTTTTGATGATTTCGAAATTAAATTCTGACTTTTTATTTTGAAAAATTACATAATTTTAAAAGAAGGTATAAAAATATGGCACGATTAAAGAAATTCCGAAAGGAATGACTGAAAAATCCCGAAAAATGAAATCTCCGACACTATCAAATTGCCGAACTGGTAAATTTTCGAATAATAAAATTCCCGAAATTATAAAATTTTCGAACAGTTTATAATATTACCGAACTGGAAGATTCTCGACAGAAAATATCCAAAGCAAAAAATTCTCGAATTATGGAATTCACAAATTTAAAATTGAAAAAATTGTTTTTCAATAAATATTATTTATTTATTAAAAATACAATAATCAAATACACACTTGTAGTTATTTACTGCAAGAAACTATCCACCTAGAAACACTACCCGAATCGGGTAGTGTCACGCCTACCCTGAAAGGGAAATGGCTTAATGGTATACTTACTTACATTTTCTTAATATTACATTTTTTTAAATTATTGTTTGAATTTGAAGGAACAATATAATTTTATAAAGATTGTATTAAAAAATAAATTAAAAAACACGTGCGCTTTGAAAGAAAAAAAGTGCTCTCTCCAAATTTTCTTCAAACCTAATAACATTTTTCAAACAAACTTTGCAGGATTCAATTCAGCACCGATTTATATCGGAATTAATTTTGTTTATTTCTTTTTAAAAATTAAAAATTCAATTTTTGAGAACGTTTTTCGTATTTTTCTTGAATACTATGCACATTTTCAAACACAATTTTTCATCTAGAAATACATACATTTTTTAATTATGTTTATAATTGAACTTTAACTATAAATGAACTCTCAATTTTTCAATAATAATATATTGCAATTATTACTTCCGTTGTCACAGCGGCCATCGTTGAACTATTGCGCCAATATTTAGACTTACATCTAATTCTTGATATCGTTAACACTCTAATGTATTCAAGGGCTTAGACGGTTCACTGTTTCAATAAATAAATAAATTATGTTTATGTAATATTGTTCGAATTTAAAATAACAATAACTGAAAAAAAATATTTTTGTATAAAAAATTTTGTTTGAAAATGTCATTGTATTTTTTAAAAGTCACAAAAAACGTTCTCAAAAATCGAATTATTAATTTAAAAAAATTAAAATAAAAAGAAACTTCGAGATAAATCAGTACTGAATTAAAGCCTGCAAAGTTTGTTTTGTTCGAAGCGCACGTGTTTTTAATTTTATTTTTTATAACATTTTTATATAATGATTGTTATTTTAAATTCAAACAATAATTTTATAAAAATTAAACATTAAAAAAAATTCTATGATAAAAATATTTTATTACTGTATTTTTAATAAATAAATAATATTTATTAAAAAACCATTTTCTTAATTGCTTAATTTCGGGAATTTTCTAGTTTGTATGTTTTATTATTCGACACTATTCTAACTGAAATTTTATTATTCGGGAATTTTCAAATTCGGTAATATTGTAAACTGTCCAGAATTTTATTATTCGGGAATTTTCAAATTGCGTATTTTCAGATTTCGGCAATTTTATAATTTCGGGAAGTTTACAGTGTCGGGAATTTTATTATTCGGGATTTTTCAGTCGTCCCAAAAATATATCAAAACATTTTGAAGGATTTATAAAATTGTAAAAATGTTTTAATTGGGAATTTATTTTCAATTTGAATGGTTCTTGTCCGAGCTAGTTACCATCAGTGCGCTTCGAGGAGTATGATGAGAGTTGCTTACAGCGCTCCAAGTGGCTGTTGGCAAACTATATCGATGGGTGCTATCGGGGAGTAGTGGAGGGTAGAGGGGAACTGACAATTTTCGCCGGACGCGCCGTCTATATTTATCGCGGGTAACTAAGCCCGCACCGCATCTACGTTTATAATATCTTTGGTTCGACCGACGCGACGGGGTCTGCGCCGTATATTATTCAGCTAATGCGCGCAGTTTTTAAATATAGCTCCTCTTATTTCTACTTCAAAATAATAAAAAATAAATACAATACGATTGAAAATTAAAGATACATTTTTTAAATCTCTGAACAAATTTTTTAAACATTGATTTTAAATTACATTTTAAACTCAATTTGATGTTAAACTGGAAATTAAAAGCACAAATTGAAGTTATAAACATAAAAAAATATGTAAAGTAGAAATTATACCAAAAATTTCATTTTTTTATTTACTTATTTTCAAATTCAAATTGACAAAAGGCTAAATGAAATTATTTGTATAGTCGATTAAAGTTGGAAATTATAGTTTTAAAATAAATAAAATCCATATTGTACGTTGAAACTATACAACCATGCATTCAATAATTGTTACTAATTTCTTAATTTATTCTTATTATAAAATCGGAAATGTTTTAATTTTTGTAAATAAACAATTTTTACAATATCAATTAATTCAATCTTCAATTATAATAATTATGAATATTTAAAAAAATTGTATTACAATGATAATAGTTTACTATACTAATATTATCAAAAAATGTGCTTATTACTTATATATCATGTATATAATGACCGTCACAAAGTGCGTCGCATATGCCTCGCACGTACGTGCCCCTCACAAAGTGCGACTCATATGCCTCGCACCCAGCACGCACCACGTGCAGTTCGAGTACCGTGCCCCGCACGGTTGCTATCTGGGTTAGCTTTGTTAAATTTTATTAATTATTACCTCGCTCTGAGTGAAAAGTGGACAAAATGTTGAATATTTCAGAAAAAACGCCCCTTTGTAGCATTATTCACAGACAATATTATTCAACATAATACTAAACTGTTTAAACAATTATTTTTGTTAACTTTAATTAATACCTTACCTTAATACCTTACTCTATATAAAAAGTTGAAAAATTTGGAAAAAACCGCGACTTTCTAACTCTATTATGAGAGAAAATTGCTAAAACAATAAAAAGTTATTTAAACTATTTATATAAACGTCTAATTATCAGTAGAAAGTAGTATTTTATGTATTATAAACAATTTGTATGAAAAAATCCGCAAAAAATCATAATTAGCGCCAAGAACTGGCAAATCCCAATTTTTCACTTATGGGGTTTTTTATGGACGCTATAAAACAGACTTATGCGAGTGATATTTGAAAAAATATGTTTTGATTCGTATTATATGGCTAATTATGGAGAGATGTGTTGAGTTTCAGATCAATTCACCTAATATTAACGATTCTGAATAATAGTTACAAAAACGCCTTTTTTTCTTATGTGAAATACGTGTTAAACTTAATGGGGCTTGCGCAACCTCCAAATATCATTAAAAAAAACGCATTGATTTTTTTGTGGATTTGAACAAATTTCTGGGCGATATGCACACAATTTGTTTTTTAATGCCAATGGATTTTTGGACCACCCTATTGAGTACATATCAAATACTAAAGTTAGAAAAAAAGATTTTCGACGCGACACGAAACAAATTCTTTCCCGCCTCTCTTATAAATAATTAAAATAAACAAATACAACATTTTCATACTTTTTACATGGAAGCAAATTATTTTCTGTACTTATAAATAATTTAAATGAGAAAATATTAAACTTTTTGAGAATTTATAATTACAAGGTCATAAAAAAGTTTACATTGACTTAAAATGTGTTATGTTAATATTATAAAAATTAAGGCACTTTAGCAACAGCACAAAAAACAGGCGTTTAGATCATTATGTTGACAAAAATACAATGCTATGAAATTGACTTGAGTTCAAATTTTGAATAGAATTTTATAAAAAGTTGTCCTGGATATAGAAATACAAGGTAAATAAATTACTAACAAAAATATTATATCAGGTTGTTCGCAAAACTACATTTTCAAAATTCCATAATTTTTCTTGTAACAATTTCAAATTAGGATTTAAAAATTTCAAATTTATTATCCTTTACAGTTATGACTGGATTATAAAAATTAAATTCGGAAACGAGAATTCATGGAATTTTGAAATCACACTTCTGCAGCAACCCTGTAAATTTTCATTAATTTTGCAGGATGACATGCAAAAGGGTTAAAAAAACTATAATAAGATTATATCTATTTTTATTTTTAAATGTAGGAAACAAATTTTCATAGCAAACAAAAATAATTACATTTAAAAAAACATTTGAAAACGAATTTTCTACCAAATAGTTGAATTTTCAAGCCAAAAAGACGAATTTTCTACAAAACATTTCAATTCTCAACAAAAAAGATAATTTTTAACAAACTGTTGAATTTCCAATCAATCAGTGAACTTTTCAGTCAAAAATTTAGTTAAAAAAAAAACAAATTTCCAACAAAGTAGTTCAATTTTCAACCAATATTATCCATCTTTGACAAAAAAAAAATGAATTTTGAAAAAAGCAGTTCAACTTTCAACCAGCAAGACCAATTTTCAACAGAATATATTAATTTCAACCCGAATAATTCACTTCTCAACCAAAAGGATTAATTTTCTATAAAGAAGTAGAATTTTTAACAAAATCCATGAATTTTTAATCAATTAGTTCAATTTTCAATCAGGAGAATTAATTTTCTACGAAAAAGTCGAACATTGAACAAAATACATGAATTTCCAGCTAAAAAAATATATTTTCAACCAAAAATGGAATGACCAAAGAGATGAATTTTCAAATAATATTATGAATCTTTATCAAAAAAATGTATTTCGAGGAAAGTGGTTCAACTTTAAACCAATGAGTAGAATTTTCAACCTAAAAAGATGACGGTACAAAAACAGATTTAATTGTTGATATTTCAACCAAAAAAAGTTTGATTTTATATCAGAAACAGTTGAACTTAACTAAAAATACGAATTTTCAACAAAATACTTGAATCCTCAACTTAAACAGATTGATTTTTGACCAAACAGTTAAATTTTAAACCAAAAAATTGATTTTCTGCCAAAAAGACGAATTTTCAACGGAATACAAACGAATAATTAACTTTTAAACAAAATAGTTAAATTTTCAAACAGGAGAATTAATTTTCTACCAAAAAAGTCGAATATTGAACAAAATACATGAATTTCAGGATAAAAAGATCTATTATCAAACAAAAATGAAATCACCACAGAGATGAATTTTCAAGAAAATACATTAATTTTCAACCAAATAGTTAAGTTTTCAAACAGGAAAATCAATTTTCTACCAATAAAGTCGAATAATTATAAAAATATATGAATTTCCAGCTAAAAAAGACCTATTTTCAACCAAAAATGGAATGACGAGAGATGAATTTTTCAAATAATTATTTTTAGAAATTTTAATTAAATTAAATTCATCAAATACGATCGGCGCAGTACTATGCCGACAGTATAAATATAAATTCATCAAATTATGAATGTTTACCAACAAAAAAAAATGAATTTTGAGGGAAGCAGTAGTTAAAAATAAATAATACATCAATTTTCAAACGAATAATTAATTCACTTTTAAATCAAAGGGATTAATTTTCTACAAAATAGTCGAATTTTCAACCAAATAGTTAAATTTTCAACCAGGAGAAATAATTTTCTACCAAAAAAGTAGATTTTCTAACAAAATACATGAATTTCCAGCTATAAATATCAATTTTCACTAAAAAATGGAATAGTTAAATTTTCAGTTGAAAAACTAAATTTTTAACAAAAAAGAAAGCGAATTATAAACTTCGAATTCCAGATTCAGCTAAAACTTCCAGTTCTTCAATTTCTAACTCTAATATTAGAATATATTCAATTTTAAAAAGATTTACGGTTCAAATTTAGGATTTGACAATTTCAAATTTATTATCCTTTACAGTTATGACCTGATTTTGCCCTGATTTCCAGGTTTTCCCTGACCTATGACCACCCTGATATACTGAAATAAAATAAAAATGACTGGATTAAAAAAAAGTAAACCCGGAAAACCTGGAAGTCATGAACTTTGTAAACCACACTTCTGTAGCAAACCTGCAAATTTGCATTAATTTTGCAGAAAGACATGGAAAAGGTTTTTTTAAAAAAAACTATAATACGATTACATCTATTTTTATTTATAAATGTAGGAAACAACTTCTCACAACAAACAAAAGTAATTACATTTCTGGCATACGTTTTACTGTCCAGTTATAATGTTACTTAACGTCCATTTTAATTTTCAACAAACGTAGACAAATTTAATTTGACACTATCTTGTTTACTATACATATAATAAATATAAGGCGTCGTGTATAATTCGAACACTTTGTTCTACTAGACTATGATATTTGGTCATTTTTTAAGTCACGTTCTGCGAGCGTTCAATCTTGTTTCTCTTTATATTTTAATAATTCACTACAACTGTCTTACGTCTAATCAAATAATAAAAAATCAAATCGAAAAGAACTGAAATAAAACTGAACTTATAAAAATAACCTTGTCAAAATTTCCGAAACTTGAATAAAAACACATATTAGAACCTTTCGAAAAATCTAATTAAATAAAATTAACAGTCTTCTTGATCACACTTTCATATTTTACTTTCTACCAGGCTCTATAGTTTATATCAAATTCGAAAATTTTATTCAAGGCGAACACAAAAATTATAATCAAATAAAACATACGCAACCGTTTTTTATTACGAAATTACACAATACTCTATGAAAATAAATAAAAGCTACTCTTAGTCTTATATCATGTAAATATTTTTACCTTGAAATTAAGGAATTGTCGCGAATATAAAGAGAGGAATCCTTGCTTTTGTAGTTTCTTAAGCTTATTGAGCAACTGTTTTTGGTATCTTGGTAACTTCCGTCCTAATCTTAACCTAATCATTTCTTATAACACATAATTGTACGTCATGCTTATTTTAATTTGTACTTGGACGTATTAAAAGAACAATAAATAATTTTTGGTCAATTTGGAATGTTTGTCAAGTTTCAAATAATTTTGGTCAGAAGGCACACTTGGTATAAACTATGTCGAAATTCGTTGCTTGAAAATACTTAGACCGAAGGTTGGCAGTTCGGGTCTTCTGAAAACTCGCGTTCACGCGTGTGCCTCGAAGTGCTTCGACGAAACTTCCGTTGCAAGTTCATCAACGAGTTCTCTGTACACGATGGGACTCACGTTCTCCGCAAGTTGGTTCAGCAGAAACCAGTCTCCAAAATGAAGCGTTGCTACCAAAGTCTCGAGCTTTTTTCTCGAATTCATTCGAGTTTGAGCACGCAACAAATAGAGTCTTGCCCAGGGTTGAGTAAACACGAGGACCCTGAATAGAGAATTAAATATTCATATTAAATACTTTATTTCTAAAATATTTACTCCTCATACTACAATTTAAGAATCACAGGGCTCACAGCGCAAAACGAGCTTAAAAAAAGGGAGAATAGGGTAATTTTTTCACGTAAAAGGGGAAAGATTAAACATTTATTTTTACACGCAGAAAGGGCCCGTCCATAAATTACGCAAAGGTTTTTTCTAAAATTTTCAACAAAGCAAAAATGTAATATTTTAGATTTTACCCAAGATTTTAATTTTAAATCAAAAACAGTCGAATTGAACAAAAATAAGAATTTTCAACAAAATAGTTGAATTCTCAACCAAAACAGATTCATTTTCGACCAAGCAGTTGCACTTTTCATAAAAAAGGATTAAATTTCTACAAAAACAAATGAATTTTCAATAAGAGTTATATTTTCAACTAATTAGGATTTTTAGTCAATAAAGAAAAATAACTTAATCCAAAATGTTAAATTTTCAAGCCAAAAAGAGGAGCTTTCTACAAAGCAGTTGAATCTTGAATAATTGAATTATCAACCAAAAAGATTGATTTTCTATTAAAAAAGACGAATTCTCACAAAATACATACATTATCAAACAGTTGAATTTTCAAACAAGAAGATTAACTTTCTACCAAAAAGGACAAATTTTCAAGAAATTTTATGAATTTTCTACCAAATAGTTTGAACCATTAACTAAAAAGAAAATTTTTTATCTCAAAATGGAATAGTTAAATTTCCATTAAAAAACGAAGTGTCTCGTCGCCTCGAAATCCGGGATGACTAGTCTATCCCCTTTTCTAACTCCCCAATTTTTCGGGACGACTAGACACAGCTGTAAATAAAAATGAATTGTTAAGCCAAAGAGAGGAATTTTCTACAAAACATTTCAATTTTCAACAAAACAGTTAATTTTCAACCAAATAGTAAAATTTGCAGTCAAAACAATTAATTTTTAAGCAAAAAACGAATTTTCAACTAAAACAAAAAAAATGAGTTAAATTTTTAACCTAAGAAGATGAATTTTCAAAAACAAATTTAATAGTTGATATTTCAACCAAAAAAGATTTTGATTTTATATCCGAAACGGTTGAGTTTAACCCAAAATACGATTTTTAAGGAAAAACTTGAATCCTCAACTGAAACAGATTGATTTTCTACCAAAAAGAGAAATTTTCAACAGAATACATAAATTTCCAACCGAACAACTCACTTCTCAACCAAAAGGGTTAATTTTCTATGAAAAAGTCGAATTTTTAACAAAATATATGAATTTCCAGCTAAAAAAGATCTACTCTTTCAACCAAAAATGGAATGACTAAATAGATGAATTTTCAACTAATAAAGAACTTTGAAGAAAGTATTTCAACTTTCAACCAATGAGTTGAATTTTTAATCTAAAAAGATGAATGTTCGAAAACAAATTTAATAGTTGTTGATATTTCAACCAAAAAAGATTTTGATTTTATATCAGAAACAGTTGAATTTAACAGAAAATACGCAAATAAAACAAAATTGATTTTCCACCAAACAGTTGAATTCTTAACCAAATAGTAAAATTTTTAGTAAAAAAAATTATTTTTAAGCAAAAAAAAACAATTTTCAAGAAAGTAGTTCAATTTTCAACCAAAGAGAGGAATTTTCAAATAATATTAAGTACCTTTAACATAAAAAGAATGAATTTTGAAGAAAGTAGTTTAACTTTAAACCAATGAGTTGAATTTTCAACCTAAAAAGATGAATTTTCAAAACCAAATTAAAGCGTTGATATTTCAACCAAAAAAGATTTTGCTTTTAAATCAGAAACAGTTGAATTTAACCAAAAATACGAATTTTCAACAAAATACTTGAATCCTCAACTTAAACAGATTGATTTTCAAATAAACAGTTGCATTTTTATCAAAAAATTGACTTTCTATTAAAATGAAGAATTTTCAAGAGAATACATAAATTATCAACCGAATAATTCACTTCTCAAACAAAAGGACCTTCAACTTCGGATTTATACATTTCGGCTAAAATTTCCAATTCTTCAATTTCGAACGCTAAAATTAAAATATATTCGACTTTAAAAAGATTTATGCTTGAAGTTATTCGTTCTTTAAAACCTACAATTAATAAATATTTACTCAAAGTTTATAATATTGGAGGATTTGTTTTCAAAATAATACAATTTGCTAAATGATTTCATATAAAATTATTAGGTTTTGAACAGTTTAATTACAAAATTGTAAGAAGATTTTTACGTGCAATCAGCTCTACCTAAAAATCAGTCAATGTTGATTAAAAGGCAAGATTGCAGATTGATTGGTGCGAAAATCATAAATCCTTTAATAACGCCTGCAAATTTTATGCCCGTCGACAAAAAATGTCTGTTATAGTCCACCTTTACAAGTTGGATAAGGCCAGATCTAGGGCTTTTGTGGATTTTTTTTATAGCGAATCGAATATTAAACGATTTACGAGCAAGCCTTGCTTCCCGTCTTTTTCCTCACGAAGATTTTACTGGCAACTTTTTAAATAAAAAGATACAAAACCACTAGATTGTGTTCTGCCTAACACGTACTGTAAATATTCTACTCGTACAATATTTACAATTTGCACGTATTGACTTTTTTCATTTGAAGAGAATAAAATTAAAGTTAAATTTTAAACTATTTACTACAAGATTAAAAACGAAGTATACATATAAAGACCATCAATCAGCAGCCTTTTAACCCCATTTTAATGAAGAATTCAAACGTGAATTTTAATTGACGCGTGCACTTCACGTTTGAAGAGCTTGATGAACTTGACGAGCATGTGAATGTGTAACAGTCATTTTTCGTGTGTGAAAAATCACGTATTTAATTCTGCAACTCTCCCATGAAATTGTTTGAAAGAGTTCGGTGATAATAATGCCAATAGTGACTAAAAATCTCGTGATAAAGGGTGGCTGGTACATAAAGTCACGTAAAATTAATCAGTAAAAATAAACAATAAACTGGGCGGCCCCAGACTAATGTACTTGAAAAAAGTGACCAATTTATAATAAAAAGGGACTGAAAGTCACCAGTAATGTGAGTACAAACACTTGTCTACTCAAAAATTTCGATTCCATTACAGATTTGATTTACCGACTTGTATTTACAACATATTCAATGAAATTCTATTGCTGAATTCGGGGGTGAAAACCAAGGTCACAATTTCTAGAATAAATTTTACAAGTAATGTTCAGATCAATTGTAATTTATATTGTTAAAAGCTAAGTGAACCACTTAACAAATTTTAGAAAAAAAGATAAATTTTTAACCAAATAGTTGAATTAAAAAAAAAAATTATTTTTCAAACAATAAGATTAATTTGCTACCGAAAAAGATGGTTTTTCAACTAAATCTAGACGTTTCTAATAAAAAAAGAGATACATTTTTAAACAAAAATAGAATAGTAAAATTTTCAGTTAAAAAATTAATTTTCAACGAAAAAAAATGAATTTTTAACAAAATAGTTCAACTTTAACCAAAGAGATGAATTTCCAACTAAAAGTATGAATCTTTAAACAAAAATGAGCACCCCTGACAATAAAAGGCAAAAAAACAACAACAATATATAAAGCAGGAAAACTTTTTACCTGTAGATGATGGCAAGCGTACCAGCAATCGATAGGAAGATATACCAGAACCAGAAGAAGGTGAAAAGCTTCTCGTTGACGACGTTCAGAGGCAGAACGCAGATAGCGTCAAAATTCTGAACTGTTCCTGATGCACCAAAAACGAAAATCGAGCATTTTGCCTTCAGAGGAAAGACTCGAGTCATTGGACTAACCATATTTTCGGGCTTAGATGCGGACATAAATTGCATGACAGCTGGTCCGTAGAGAGAAAACTCACCATCGAGGAAGAGGTTGATGAAATAAATCTGCGAAACCTAGAAAGAAAATTAAGATTAGATTAAATACTTTGCAAAAAAGCGTATTTTAATTACAGGCTTTCTACAGAAGTCCGATTTCAAAATTCAGTGACTTTACCAAGATTTCGAGGTCTACTTTTGAAGAAATCCAGTCAATTCCATTCAATTTCTACACATTATCATTTGAATTCTGAACAGTTCTCACTAATATTATTGTAAGATTTTTTTTTAAATCCTGGAATTATAATCCTATTATTTTTATTAGTAAAAAAATCAATTCGTATCCATTCAGGGTGGTTACTCAAAGTTAAAAAAATTTCCAGGCTATTTCCGGGTTAGAAATTAAATCTTGCCTGATTTATTTTTAAGCGTTTATATTAATAATTATTCGATACTAATTGCTCTGTTACATAAATTTTGAAAAGATTTAAACTTTTTAGAAATCCAAAGTAAAATACATATATAATGTATATTATTGTAAAAGTTATTTCAGACTTCACGGTCCAGAATGCTCTCAAAATAGGGGAAATGGGTTGTTGGTTTAAGGTTAGCTGAGTATCAATTAAAATAAGTATTCAAATTTTTTTTACAATTTTAAGATGTTCATTCCACGAAAGATTTTAAATTGCTAACTTTTTCGGTTTGACTTCATAATTTTCCAAATCACTGACTTCACAGCCCAAAATGCTCACAAAACAAGGTTGCATTTTCATCATAATAGTGAAATTTTCAACCAAAAAATATGATTTAAAGAAAAAAATGTAATTTTCCAACAAATAGTAGAGTTTTTAAACAAAATAGATGAATTCTGAATCCAAAATATAATAGTAGACTTTTCAAATGAAAAGAATTAACTTTCAACCAAAAAAGATGATTTTTTTAAATAGTTGAAGTTTAAACAAAATAATTACATTTTCAACCAAATAGTAGAATTTTTATCTAATAATAGATGAATTCTGGACAGAAACTATGATATACTTTTCAAGTAAAAAATAATTAAAATTTTCCACTAAATAGTAGAATTTTTAACCAAGAGATTAATTCTGAACCCAAAATATAATAGTAGACTTTAAAAATAATAACTTTTAACCAAAAAAGATGTCTTTTTAAGAAAATGAGTTAAATTTTCAGCAAAATAATAAAATTCTCAATCAAATAGTAGAATTTTGAACCAAAAGAGATAAATTATCAATTAAATGAAAGTAACTAAATTGAAAATTAGTTCAAAATGACTGGGTATTGTTAAATCACCGACTAACGATTATTTATGAAAAAAAAAATCAAAAAGCATTCATAAGTCACAATATAGCGTAAAATTCAAATTTGTCACTTTTGAGGTTTTCTTTGAGGTTTTTTTAGGTTCCATTACAGTTTCACCCTCAAAATTTATAATTGATTTTTATTCTCTGACGAATTCTGAACAATATGCTTAAACTCGGAATTATTTATGACATATTATTTCGTTCAAATATTAGATTTACAAAAAGATGACTTTTTCCCATGATAAATCAATGGGAAGCTTTATGGTCTCTGTGTCACCTCTAAATATTAACCAGTTTGGCTCAAATTTGGAGATAATTTTTTTGTTTAGCATTCGGGCAAAACTGGCAGTATAATAATTATTAAGAATCTAAAATAGGTGCGAATAAAAAAATCCCAGCAATTTTTTCAAAATTTCATGACATCCAAGTTTTAAAGAATTTTATCAAAATTCCATGAGTTTTCCAGGTTTACTTTTTTTTTTTGAATCCAATCAATTCTATTCCATTTTTACACGTTCTACTGGTCGCAGACTAATTTACCAAAAATTTCTTGTATACTTATGAATGAATGAAAAATGTGAAGGGCATTTGAATAACTATTGAATTCTGAACAATTCCAGCTAACATGTAAAAAAATCAATCAACCGGAACAGTTTAATTTTCAATATAACATCTTATTTTCAACCAAGAAGATTAATTACTACCATAAAATACGAACTTTCAACAAAATACATGAATTTTCAACTAAAAAAGATAAATTGACATCCAAAAAATGAATAGTTAAATTTTCAGTTAAAAAAATTAATGTTCAACCCAGGAGATGCATTTTTGACTAAAATGATGGAATATTCAATTGGAATAGTTACATTAGCAGTGGAAAAATTTAATTTTCAACGAAAAAAAAAACATTTTAAAAGAAAGTAATGATTTTTCAACTAAAATGATGGAATATTCAATTGAAATAGTTACATTTTCAGTTTAAAAAAATAATTTTGCACAACAAAAAAATTAATTTTCCAAAAAATAGTCACATTTTCAAACAAAGTGATGAATTTTCAATTAATATGGTGGATCAACTGGAATAGATGAATTTTAAACCAAGAAGATTAATTTCTACAACAACAAAAAAACGAATTTCAAGTAAAAAAGATCATTTTTCAGCGAAAAATTGAATATTTAACTAAAATGTTGGAATATTCAACAACAAAAATTAATTTTGAACAAAAGAGTTAAACTTTCAACCACGTAATTAAATTTTCATTCCGAAAAAGATGAATTATGAATAGAAAATGTAGTAATTGATATTGTAACCAACAAAGATTTCAGTTTGTAACCAAAAATAGTCGAATTTTCAACTAAGAAAGAGTTTTCAGTTCGGAGAGAGAAAAAATTGCAAACAAACTGTTGAATTTTAAAGCAAAAAGATGAATTTTCAAACAATTAGAGTACAGTAATAATTAATTCAAGTTAACAAAAATAATTTTTTGAACAATTTATTATTATGGTTAATAATATTTTTTTAAAATGAGTTGGTGTTTCTTTGTATGGGCTTTAGGGTCCAGTAATCGTTTTTCAAGTGACAACAGCAACTAGTCACTTTCGTTACAAAAGATGTGCTTTTCAAAAAAACGACGAAAAATTAAATTAAATTTATCTGCAATGTTCGGCAACGAATGTTATTAATGCAATAGTGATGTGATAATTTTCTTAAACAATTGATAAGAAATAAATCACTGAAGAGGACTCCCACATGAGTCGAAAAGTCTGATTGAAAAACAGTTTTTTTTATTACTGGACCCTAAAGCCCATGCAAAGAAACACCAACTCATTTAATACTAGAGGGTCAATACAATTCCCCATCATGAATATTCTTTTTGCTTAATGGTAGAAAGTTGCGATTTTTTTCGAAAATTTTAACTATTTGTCTATTTTTCACTCGGAGTGACCTAATAATTAATTATATTTAGCAAAAGTAATTGTTTAAACAAATTATTATTGTTTATATGTAACTACCTTCTCTTAGATAAGTTTTAGAAAGTCGCGGTTTTTTCTTAAATGTTCAACTTTCCTTTGCCTTTTTTTCCTAATTATTCCATTCTTTGTTTTTGTCTCGCGTAAGATAGATTTTTTGTTCAAATTAATTTTTTTAAACATTGGGAAGAAGCAAAAATAATTTAATTAAAAAACTGCAGTACTATTTAAAAATTGATTATTGTTGAGGTTCACTTATTATTTGTTCATAACTAAAAAGTCAGAGCAAAACTAAAGATTTCAGAAAAAAGCAACTTTCTAGAATTACTCTAAGAAAAGATAGTTCTAAACAATAATTAATTATTTAATAAGCATGTTTGTTAACTTGCATTAATTATTACCTCACTATGTGAAAAGTGGACATAGTTTAAGAGGTCAGAAATACCGTAACTTTTTAGCACTTATCTAAAAGAAAATAGTTATAAACAATAATAAATTGTTTAAACAACTTACTTTACTAAGTAAAGAGTGGGTAAAAACTAAACAAAAAATCAGAAGAAACCGCAGTTATCTAGAATTAATAAGGACGATAGTTATATAAAATAATAATTTGTTTAAAGAATTATTCTTGCTAAATTAAATTAATTATTAACTTAGTGCAAGTGAAAAGTAAACAAATAGTTGAAAATTTCAGATATAACTGCAACTTTCTAGCATTAATCAAATGGAATATTATTAAAAATAAGAAATTGTTAAAAAAATTAATTTCGTTAATTTAATTAATTATTTACGTCACTCTAATTGAAACTGGACAATAAGTGCAAATTTTTTGAAAAAACTGCAATTTTCTAGCATTATCCTAAGAGAATATTATTAGTAATAATAATAAGTTGCTTAAACAATTATTTGTGTTAACATTAATTAAGCATCGCATCACTCTAATTGAAAATTGGGCAGAGTGGAAATTTTTTGAAAAAAAAACGCGACTTTCTAACTTTATTCTAAGAGAAAAATGCTAAAAACAATAATAAATTGTTGAAACAATTTATTGAAGCATATAATTATCAGTATATACTAGTATTTCATGCATTAGAAACAAATTGCATGAAAAAATCTATAAAAAAAGCATAATTAACGCCAAAAGCTCGCAAAACCATTTTTTCACTTATGGGGGTTTTTGAGCCCCATGAAACAGACTTACAGGCGTGATATTTAAAAAGCAATCTTTTATTCATATTCTATAGCTAATCGTGAAGAGAAATGTCCAGTTTCAACTCGATTCGCCTAATATTGACGATTTTGAATAAAATTTACAAAAACGTCTTTTTTTCTTATGGGAAGTACGTGTTAAACATCATGGAAAATTTTTCTACAAAAAAAAAGAATTTTCAAGAAAATAATCATTTAAAAAGAAATGGATTTATTTTGGTGTGGATTCGAACAAATTTCCGGGCGACATGCATGAAAATTCGAAAAAAAAAATTTTGACCACCTCAGTAGACACCCTGAAAATTCCTTAAAAATTCTATAACTTTTCCAGGTCTAGTAGCAACCCTGAATTAATAAACAAACTTACCGTGATGACCAGGTTCATTATCTCGCAAATCGTGAACCGTATAGCGTAGAAGTTCTGGGAACGTTGGTTGATATTGACAAAGTAACTGATGAGCTGAGCTCTTCTCTTATCAGTCCAAGATTCTTCTGGGATAGGAGAAGCCAAATCCTTCGAGAGTAAATTCAGGGTGTTTCGTTCCCAAACACCCCATAATGCTCGGGGAGCGTAGAAGAAAATGGCTTGCAGGGCAAGAACGAAGCAGACCTGTTGCATAACACGTATGATATAAGAATATTGTAGAGTAGTAGAAGATAAGAGTCTATCGGAGGATAGAATTGAAACTTGAGAATCGATTTTTTATTCGATTCTGAATGAATTGCTTAAGGCCATGTAATATTTACCCGATTTCTACCTTACGGACATTTTTTCGCAACCAATCACGTTTACACACATTGAGATATTGAGTTGAAGAATAAGGACATTCAGGGTGGCCGAAAAACTTCATTTTTAAAATTCCCTGACTTTTCCCTGATCAATTTTTCATTTTCCATGACCATTAATATACAAGAACCAGTATTTTTATCTTGCACCATTTTATATATATGTACATAGACTTTTGTACCATGAAAGGTGAATTTTCAATCCAAAAACATGACATTTCTACAAAAAAATATGACTTTTTAACAAAATAGTTAATTTTCAAAAAAGTAATTAAATTATCAACAAAATAGTTGAATTTTTAACCAAATTTGTTAATTTTCAACATACTAAGATGATTTTGCAACAAAATGGCCGAATTTGCAACCAAAAGGAGTTACATTTTCAACCAAATAATTACATTTTAAGTAAAAAAAAGACGGTCTTTCAATCCAAACGGACAAATTTTCTGACCAAATAGACAAATCTTCAACAAAACAGTTTAATTTTCGACCAAAAAATAGGACTTTCAACAAAATACTGTAATTTTCAACTGAAACTTCAATTTATAACAAAATAATTGTATTTTTAACCAAATACTTGAATTTGCTACCTAAAAACTTCAATTTTTAACCAAATAGTCGATTTTTCAAACAAAAAATACTAAAATTCAACCAAAAATAGTTGAATTTTTAACCAAATAGTGAAATTTTCAACAGCAAAATTAATTTTTAAACAAACAGTTGCAGTTACAACCAAATAATTGAACTTTAAAGCAAAATATGTGAATTTTCAACTAAATAGTTCAATTTTCACTTTTTTTTATGAGACAGTTGAATTTTTAACAAGAAGATGAATTCTCAACAAAAAATATAATAGTTGATCTTTCAACCAAAAAATAGGAAATTTTTACCGAAAGAGATGAATTTTCAATGATAAAGAAACAACAAAAAAAGAATTTTCAAGAAACTAAATTAATTTTCAAACAAATAGTTGAATTTTTAACTAAAAAAGATCAATTTTCAACAAAAAATGCAAAGGTTAAATTTTCAGTGAAAATAAAATTAATTTTTGATAAAAGTAAACGAATTTTCAACAAAATAGAACAATGCTCAACCGGAGGGATGAATTTTCAACTAAAATGATGAATTTTCCAACACAAATTCGAATTTTCTACAAATAAAGATTTTTCAGTCAAGAAAGAAAAAAAAGTTTATCCAAATTGTTGAACTTTCAAGCCAAAAATATGAGTTAAAAAAAAATTTTAACCAAAAAGCTGGATTTGTAACTAAAAAACCGAAATTTCAAACCAAGAAGATTAGTTTTCTACCAAAAAGACGAATTTTATACTAGAAAAGATCAATTTTCAACAAAAAAGATGAACCTTCAACGAAAAAAATAAAATTTTAACAAATTAGTTCAATTTTTACCCAAGTAATCGAATTTTCAAATAAAAAGACCAATTTTTAACAAAATACTTAAACTTTCAACTGAATTTTGAACTAAAATTATAAATCTTCAACTGGAATAGTTAAATTTTAAATTAAAAAAATTAATTTTTGAATTAAAAGTAACGAATTTTCAACAAATAATGTAACAGTAGAGATTTCAAACAAAAAATATGTTTATTTTAAATCAAAAATAGTTTAATTAAAAAAAACAGACAAGAAACATTCCAGTGGAATTTTCAAGAGTAAAAAATAATAAAATATGAATTTTCAACAAGAAGTTCATCTTCTACCAAAATAGTTGAATGTTGAACTGTAAAAAAAAGAAATAAAAGGCAAATAAATCAATAACAAAAATATAATATCAGGGTGGTCGCAAAACTTCATTTTCAAAATTCCCTAATTTTTCCCGGACCAATTTTTCATTTTCCCTAACCATTAATATTCAAAGACCAGAAATATTATTAATCTTATAACGTTTTTAACATAGAATCTTTTATAAGCGGAATAAAACAACTTGATATTCTTTTAAAAATTCCTGTCTTTTCCCTGATTTCCAGGTTTACCCTGACCTACGGACACCCTGAAAATTGGAAAATTATATAAAAGGCAATAAGAAATTTCTGAAAATACAACGAAAAAATACAAAATTAAATCTGTATGTAGTTCCACAAATGTAGGACCGCACACACGTTCCTTAGTGCCTGTTATATAATTTCCCAAATTTTCAACTCGGTATCTCAATTCGTGTGGGCGTAAGTTGTTGTGAAAACATGTCGATAAAGTAGGAATTGAATAAGTATTACATGGCTTTAAATGGTCGAAAAGACTTTTTTATCGATTCAGTTTGAAAGAGACAGAAATTGAGAGGATAGGGACGAAGTGCGAAATATTCTGGAATTTCAAGCATTTTGAAGCTTCCAAAAGCGAAGGAAAAGTTATTATAAACTAACCCATTTATAGTACTGCTGATCAATAGTAGCTTCATCTCCAACATTAGTTATTCCTAGACCTGCATGGTCAATTCCTTCAACCCCAGGTACATTTTGAAGAACTGTGAAAGTGTTGGTGACCCAACAGTAGGAGTTTAACACATCTTTCGCTGTAGAAAGAAATACTAACTTCAAAATCAGAATCTTAAAGCATTAAGATTAAGCTTAAATAATTCGAAAAAAAAATTCTGCATTTTAAAACTAGCAGGTTTCCAAGTGTTCTATGAAACTAAAAAAGTAGCCTTTTTACATCAATCAACAATTAGTTTTTTAATGAAAGACTAGTGGAAAAACTACTCTAAACTAAAAAAAATATATAATTTAAAGGAAAATTTTGTTCATACTTTTCTGTATGTAAATAACTGTGGTCAAGATTGCATCTAAGGAGAAAGGAATGATTTAAAATTTGCGCTTAAAGCTTTTATTTAAAAAATGTGTGTTAAACATAGGATAGAAATATTGAACTAGCAGGGATCACAGCGCAAAAAACAGCTAAAAAGGGCTCAAGTAAGAGGAAGAGGTTTGTTCAAATTTGGATAAAGCTTTACATTAATTAAATATATGGAATGTTTATTTAAAGAAAAAATATTTAATACTAAAAACTGTGCTTTTTGCCGAACTGTTAAAAGCTGGTTTTGATAGTTTTTAAAAATTGTTTACATTCCAGAACTTGTTAGATTTGTGTTCAATCAAAAATGTCATTATAAGATCGAATTTTTGCCTAATTAAGCAATAATTGTTATATGTCTAAAATAATGACAATCGTTATTCAAATTTAAACTAAAGAATCTTCAATGTCGACAAACAGACCATCGCACTTTATTATAATTAATTTAAAAAACATTTAATTTGTATAAATTCAACGAAAAAATATGGTAGTTTAAAAGTTGTATTTAAATCCTGAATTGTTTAGTTTAAAATTAGTCAAATTAAAAAAATTAAATGAATTATAATAGATAATTCTATAAGTGACAAAAAAACATTTTTTAATTATTTATTTAATTTTTATTTATTTAATTTTTTTTAGATTTATATGTGACATGTCTTGATTTGTACTAGACATTTACATTTGTTAAAAAAAAAATTTTTAAACAAAATTATAGCTTGGCTTTTTCAGTACAAACTGAAGGCATACCATACAAAATACTCAACTAAAAAAAACTTTTAATAAAAATTAACCAAATGTTAGAAAATGTCATTTTTGCTCATTTACAAAAATTATAACTTAAACAAAAGTTATATGATGTATTTTAATATTCTATCAAAATTTAATACCAAAAACTTTACATATGTAAAAAATTACTATAATTTTGGTATTCATAGGGAAATTTGGTTAAATTTCCCAAATAAAAAATTTGCTAGCCCATTGCGACACCGCATGACCACTTTTTATTTCAAAAAGTCATTCGAACTTTTTTATTTGTAATAACTCTTAGCAACTTTTCAGAACCAACCATTTTCGATATTGAAAAATTTTGTATTTTCGGCTCCCCTTACTAAAAATGAACTCCGATTTGCCTCAAATTTATACAGTAATGTTTTCTTTCATGATATAGAAATAAAAATATCAAGGTTCACCGTAATTTGTTAAAAGTTGATGCTCTTTTAACCGTCCTAATTAGGACCCTGAAAAAAGTATAATTTATTTGGCGTTTACATTTATCATTTCTCAGACTTACAATATTTTTTCGAATGCATTTTTACCAGCAAAAAAGCCTCAACACCATAATTCTAATTGATTTTAAAATATTCTTTGCACAATCAAAATAAACTTTAAAGTTAAAACAATATTCTGACAAGTTATTCAGCTTGAAGGATTCTGAATCTGAGTTTAAAATATTTCTTTGTGAACTGTTAAAGTGTCAACTTGGATTATTCTTATATGAGAGAAGTTTATAATTTCCGTTAATTTTGAACTTCAGGACCATTTATTTTGAGCATTTTAAACTTGAAACTACTCAACAATTTAATTATGAAATTATTAATTTTTTAATCATTCAAACTTCAGAGCCCAAAGTCCTCTGGAAACAGGGGATATAAGGCGATTTTTGATGAAAATAGGGGAATAAATTCTTGTCAATAAATTTAATATCGATACAATATTGAATTCAATATGAAATGCTTTAAATGCCTAAGATTTTAAGTCCAATTATATTGCATTTCCAAAAAAATATTTGAATTTTCAACGAAAACACTTCTCAAGTTGATTTTCAGACACGAAAGATTCATTTTCAATCATATAGTTGAATTAAAAAAAAAATATAATTTCCAACCAAGTAGCTGCATTTACATCCAACTTGTTCAGGACTTTTAAGTAAAAGAGAGGAATTTTTAACACAAGCTGATTGAAGTTTTAGTCAAATAGTTGAATATTAAAAAAAAAACAGTTGAATTATCAACCTGGAAAAAGTTGAATTTTCAACAAAAAAAGATAATTTTCAACCAAATAGTTTGATTTCCAGCGAAAAAAGTTAGTTTTCAACCAAGAAAAGTGAATTTTCAATCCATAAGGACGAATTTTCTATCCAAAAAGACAAATATTAAACAAAACAGTTGAATTTTTTACCTAAAAAGAATAATCCTGACCAAAATAATTAAATTTTCAACCTAATGATCAGATTTAAAAATGAAAGAGATTAAACCTAAAACAGAAACCGTTGCATTTTTAACCAAATGATTGAATTTTCAAGCCAAAAAGACGAATTTTTTAGAGGGCAGTTGAATTATCAGCCTGGAAAGTAGAATTTTCAACAAACAGATCGTTTTAAACCATGAAAGATGATTTTTACCCAAACAGTTAAATTTTTAACAATATTATTTATTTTTAATCAAACAGTTGCATTTACAACCAAATAGTTGGACTTTCAAGCAAAAGATTTTGTAACTAAATAGTTGAATTTTCTATCCAAAACGGCGAATGTTAAAAAAAATAGCTAAATTTTGCGAAAAACGATTAATTTCTTGCCAAAAAGACTGAACTTTTAACAAAAAATAGTTGAATTCTCTGAATGGGTTCTACTAATTCAGTTTGCATTTAGGCGAATAAACGAGAAAAAAGGAAAATTTCTTATAAACAGGAAAAAAAGAGAAATTCGTTTAAAAAATGGGACGAGGGGAATAGGGGAAAAGTGTGAAGCCTGTAATTGAATTATAATTGATCGATTTTAAATGTTTTCGGCTTGAAAATATCCAACTCTTAAGGCTCATAATTTGAAAAAAAAGATTCACTAAATTTCAAATTATTTAATTTCAAACTCTCCTAATTCAAAAATTTGCAAGTATACATCTTTAATCAGAAATTATTCAATTTGTAATGTTCTTAATTGAAATGGTACATTTTTTTAGATTTAAATTTTAATAGTTTAATTGCGATTAAAATTAAAACGAAGTCGAATTTTCCTTTAAAAAATCGCATTTAAAAAAAAAATTGCTCGATCCGAGTTCTGCACATAGTTCCAATTTCGATTTCGAACATTTTGTCTTTTCGACCCACCTAATGTATATAAAACACGCTTTCATTTTTTGAAAATTTTTAAGAAACCCATCGAGTGTTTTATTTTGATTGATTTCTTAATTTTTTAAAGGTAGAGTGTAATTCCCTTTATTTAATTTTTAAATTGAAGGCCCTAAATTTTGTTAGTACGATCAATTTTGTACATCAAATTACTGAAAAAAGTAGCCAAAAAGTAGGCTTGCCTAAAAAGGTATTACAAAAAGTAAAAAACTGTGGCCTAATTAATTTTCGGTTTTTTTATTATTGCAGTTACTAGAATAATAAATACCGCTGCGAAGTACTATACGTGCATTTACTGTGAGTTTAATTTTTTGTGCTTTTTTCATGCTTCCTCATAGGCAGAAAATGAATTTGCTTCCTCATAGAGGTAAGTTTTTCTCTAAAGAAAGGAAAAAATTGCGACTTTCAATATTTTTCAAGCTAACGTTTCTGTCTTGCCGAAAATCTTATTTTCAGAAAACCAGAGCCCATGTCAGTCGCTCTGTTCTGTTACAATGAACAACTTTTTTAATTTACGGTAGGTCGGAAGTGTTATATTCCAAATTTAAACAAAGTTTTCTTCATGTAAATAATGTAATTTTGTTTAAAACTTTTTAAGTCGTTATTGACGATCAAGAATGGTCATCGAAAGTTCGTCAATTGGTCAATCTACGCGTCTCGAAGATGCGAACAATTATATCAAGAATACTATTATATTACCAAAATATAAAAGATCTTTTTATAAGCAGAGTAAATAATTTTGTTACAACATTTAAAAACGATTTGTCAGGTTATGGTAGGTCATGAAAGATTCTTTAACTGGGCAATCGATGCGTCTCGGAGACGCGAACCAATATATCATATACATTACACTGTTCTATTCCTTATATTAAAAAAGTTTTCCTCATATCAACAAGATAAACAATATATTTTTTAAATTTATAAATCGATATTGCTAGATCATAAGAGGACATGGTAGAGACGTCAATAGTTCATTCAACGTGTCTCGAAGACGCGAACAAACATGTTAGATACAGTACTGTAGCATTTATAATATGAACAAAGTTTTTCTCATAAAAACAGAATACACCAATTTTTTTGAAACTTCCTAAATTGGTACTGGTGAGTCATAAAAGGTTCAACGATAGGATGCATCTCGAAGACGCGAACAAATACACTAGTCATCGTATTGTTGTATTTTGAAAACCAAAAAAAAATTTTCTCATATAAACAATGTAATTTTTTTTTAAATTTATAAACTAAAAAAACGACTTCTAAATGGCTGGTCTAGCTCAAAATCCTATCAGACCTGGATATCAATCGAAATTACAATTCTTCCAAATTTTATGATCATAGCTATTTTACTTTTCGAGATTGATGAACATAAAAAAGTTACACACACATTTGTTTAAAAATGTATTTTCGAGCTCCTGGGGTCGAATTATAACGAAATATGTCAAAAAAGTAGATTTGAAACTTTAGGTAATTACAAACCTTTCTCTATGAGAAAGCAAAAGCATAAAATTAATTATAAAAAGAGATCGAATAGAATGTTATGTTTTTTTTTTGTATCTGACTTTGTATTCGTCCTAAGTACTAGATAAAAACAGTCTGCTGAAGCTTCTCGTTCTATGGAAGTTTATGATCAGCAGACTAGAATAATCATTCGTCTTGACGTTGCAGATGCTATAAAACCATCTTAAGAAAATGAACTTAGCCAAAGCTTAACGGCTTCCTTTAATATTGAACTTCTGTTAGGGAAGGTGGGTAAGTTGAGTCGTAAGGAGTAAGCCGATAACTTTTAATAGCTTCGAGTAATCTTCCTTCGTCTTCCACGTTGGAAAATTTGTTCCGATGCTCCAGGGCTCCTTCGAACACACGGCAAGGATGTTGATTATTTTATGCCCTGCTTTTTCTGCATTGAAAACTTTATAACGCTTTTATCGGACAAACGTCTCAGGTGAAACACGGGCTTTTTTTCCTTATATTTTCTGCATGGATGCGAATAACAGAAGTAAGACTAACTTCTTAATGAAAAATGAGTTTTCAATCTGGAATGTAGTGGCAAACGAGGGATTAACACTTCAATTTATCGTGTACACTAGATTACAAGACTACGTAAGATTACAAGAGATAACATGGGTTTACACAAGATTACATGTGATTAGACAAGATTACCTGGGACTACACAAGGTTTTTGGGAACTGCACACATAGTGTCAAAAAAAAGTTTAAGCTCAAGTTTTATAGGGATTTAAATAGTTAACAAAATTTTATCAAATTATTCCCTGACAAATTTTTCCTAAAGACAACAGTCACACAGAATTTTATAAGAGATCATCCACAAATTATTTAAAAAGATTGGGGGGGGGGGGGTTGAAGCCCTTACTATTTTATGATTCTTCAACCTAGATGATTGATTTCCTAGCAAGAAAGACGAATCTGCAATAAAATACACCGAGCTTCAACTACAAGAAAAATAAATTTTAAGTTCAAAAAGTTCATTTTTAACAAGGAAAAAAAACGAATTTTCAACCAAGAAACACTTCTGAGTCAATAAAGGAAAGAAAATGTATGCAGAACATTAAATTCCCAAGCCAAAAAGACGATTATTCCAGAAAAAAAACTTTTTAGTTTTCAACCCGAGATATGAACTTTTAACACAAATTTTGAAAACGAAAAAAAATCAAGTTTCAAGAAAATAATTAAATTTCCAACCACATTGTTGAATTTTGAAGCAAAAAAAAAAAAAAAATTTTTTTACAAAACTCTTGATATTTCAACTCAAAAATGTACATTTTCTACTAAAATAACTGAATTTTCAAAGCCAAAATAACGAGATTTCAACAAAAATGAATGAATTTTTGACTAAAAAACATAAATTTTTAAGCAAAAATTAAATGGTTACACGTTCAGTTCAAAACAATAATCTTCAAACAAAAAAAACAACGAATTTTCCAGAAAATAGTTAAATTTTCAACCAAAGAAATTAGTTTTTGAATGAAATTATTAATCTCACCCCCCTCACAATGAATTTTCTACCAAAAAAAGAACAGTTAAATTTTCACACGAAAAAAAATTAATTTTTAACCAAAAACAGTTGAATTCAACAAAATCAGACAACATTTTATTTAATATTTGTTTCATTTCGTTATTAAACTTCTAAAAATGTTTGGTATGAAATATTCGCTCTTCAAATTAATGATTACTCAAAACGAAGCATACAAAAAGTACAATTTTTCTAAAGAAAATTGATTGAAATTAGATTAAAAATAGTAAAAAATTACTCAAATAAATACGAACATGAATAAAACGCAAAATTCAAAGAAGAAAAATTATAATTAAGAATTTGTCAGAACAAATAAATACTTTGATGTTCATAAAAACATCAATTTATTGGAAAAATTCATTTTCCGGAACTTTTTACCTTAAAGCTAATAATTTTAAAGCAGGGTGATGCTGGACCGGTGAAAACCGGAGAATGACAATGAAAATATTTTCTGACCGGTAATTTGACCAATTTTTAGAAGAAAAATCTATTCAATCATTTCAAATATCATAATTTCCATACCACATAATATAAATCCAATTCCAAATAAGGTCGATTTTAATTTTTCTTAAATGTTGAGTTGAATTATTAACTTTTTCAATTATGAAATCATTCAGTTTACAATACGTAATTCTAAAATCCTTTAGTTTAAAAATTTTCCATTTTAGGCCTTCATTTTTAAGCGTAGATTTTCAATTCAAAGAATTTTAAAATGCAGTTTTGAAGAATTGAACAATTACAAAACAATTACAAAACAATTAAAAACATTTGCAATTGAATTTTTTTTATTAAAAACGTTCAAGTTTTTAAACAGCAAATATAAATTATGTAAGTTTTTTTTAAATTGATGAATGTTCGAGTATTAAAAAATGAACAATAATTAATTTTACAAGACGATTCTGAATTCTGTTCAAAAGCAAACAATTCATAGATTTGAACATTAAAAATGTATATGTTACTATTCGAAAGCCTTGGTAATTGAACAAACGTAAACGTCCGATTGAAACTTTATGAACTATTTTCAAATTTACAATAATTCAAAATTAATAGATGCATAATTAAAAGCTTTTAATCAATTTCAAATCATATGTTCAAATATTGTTTCAGTCTAAAATATTCCATTTTTGACGTATGCAATTTGAAACATTTTTTTAATCAAAGAAAGTATATTTTTTTCAATATTTAGCAATATTTGACTGTTTATTTAAAATGAGCAATTATAAATCAAATAAGCAAAAACTAAGCAATTCGAAACTAAATTGTTTCAAATAGAAAGCCTTGAGCGGATAACATTTCAGAGTGCTAAATCTAAACTTTGAACGTTAGAATTTTAATTGTTTCAATTTGTTGAGTTTTGAATTTTTAAGTGAAATTTTTGAATTTTGATGCATAAATAAAAACTGAACAATTATTTATTTTAAACGACTGAAAATAAATATAATGATAACGCGGATTTATATTTTTTAACCAGAAATTATTCACATGTTAATTTATAAAATTTAAAAATGTTAAATTTTGTAGTTTAATAGCACTTAATTTAAAATTGTTCATAATGTTGAGAGATTCCATTTTAGACGTGTAAATTATTGAGCATTTGAATGAAAAAATTGTTAAGCTTCAATTTTAAAAGTTAACAATGCAAACGATTTTCACTTTGAGTGCTTTAATTTGAGGATCAGTTTTGATTTGATTACTGCAAATGAAAAAAATATCAGCTTCAAGAGTTTTAATTTTTTAATTTCAATATTCGTGAAAATTACTTTGGGATCCGGGAATAAACCTGGAACTTTTTTTATCCACTGCATCGGACCCTGTGGAAACTCAGGACTATAATAAGATCGGATATTTAACAGAAAAATTTAAAATTCCATGTTTATAAATAATAAACTTGTGGACAAAAAAAGTAAAAATAAGGCAGAAAAAAACAGCACAAGACTTGTCTGAGTTTGACTTTTAGGCTGTCAAAATGATTGCCTGCACCAGAAAGGTTAGTAATTTTCAAAGAATTTCCAGCTTCTGATTGGCTGGTAATAAATCGACGACGTTCAACTAGTCACACGTTTTTACCATTGAAGCGTATAATTTTATAATAATACTAATTTTACCCAGAATATAAAAATTTATAATTTAAATTTATGACCACAGATTTTCCGGATCTGCTCACAAATACCTGGCATTTTCCCGTATTTTCCAAGGTGCACAAAATTTCCGGATTTCCCGGTTCGCTAGACACCCTGAATGTTCTATATAGTTTTTCGTTGTACGAAGTCATTAAAATATTTCGAATTTTTTTAAACAATCGACTCGGAATATTTATACAGTTTCGTTAGTTTATTGTAAATATTCTTTTCCTAGTTTCTAGGGATTCAATTAACATTTTTAATTTAGAAAGCTTTGACAAATTATATTACTAGATCTTCTTAAATATATTAGCACCATCGATTAATGAAACAATGAAATAATATATAATATAATTAATAATATAACATAATCACAATTTATTTTTATTTTATCATCTTATACCTCAAATTCAGTGCATATTTAGGTAAAATTAATGTGGGTATATACAGTGAACGCTTGCTTATTCCAATGCGCACCTATTCCAAGTCCTCCATGCTGGGATATTCCAAGTAGCGCAGTTCCATCGCCTCCCACCACGGTCACTGTGCGGTCTCGCCTGCGCCAATGGCTGACCAATTAAAAAAAGGCCCGAAGAGCGGGAAGCCCTCGTTGGTTTGAATTGAGTATTTTAGCATGACATCATGGAAATGTATACGAAGTTTTGGAGAAAATATTCTAAGCGTAAAAGTAAGTCATAAATGTACGAACAGTAATATTTGTCAAGAGCAGAATGTATTTTTTCAGTCATGTTTTATTCTTTTGTATCAGATCGATTTGATCAGAATCGGGTAATCTAACCTCAAATTTCGGATAGTTGATTGTATTTCGTCAAACTGAAAGGTCTTCAACCCATAAAAGAATGAAACAGAATTGCGCAAATGCATTCTACACTTCAACAATATTACTATTCAGACATTTATAACTTACTTTTACGTTTAGAATATTTTCTCCAAAAAGGCGTATGCATTCCTATGCCAAGATGTGCAAACTATTCTAACCTTCCTAACATTCCACCTATCCTATCATGATCGTGACGTCATGCAACAATACTCAATATTCTGCGAAATATTTGAGTCGTTTTTTGATTCTATTATATTGATTTTTAGTTGACAAATTGTACTGTTATATTGTTCACGTCGTACGTAAACAAAAACACTGGCATGCATGATGCGCAAATACAAGGACGCACACATGCTTACAGCGCGCGCTTCGATACAAGGTCGGGGCAGCCAATAAACGTCACTTGACAAAATCACCCCACGACTGGCGGTAAAGATAGGGGCCTCTCCAGCCTAGAAATGCCCAAATTCTTACGTTTCGCGGCCCTTGGAATAGGCAAGAGTTCACTGTATTAAACTCAATTTCAACCGCTTAAAATTTCTAACTCTTCCAGTAAAAATATTGCATTTTCAATGAGATACATGAATTCTAAACCAAATAGTTGAATTTTTAACTAAAAAGATCAGTTTTCAACCAAAAATGGAATAGTTAAATTTTCATTTAAAAAAATTAATTTGTCCAATCACGTGATTTTATTTCCAAATAAAAAGATGAATTTTTAATTAACATGATGAATATTTGACTAGAATACTTGAATTTTCAAACAAGAAGATTAGTTTTCTATCAAAAAATAACATTTTGCAATAAAATGCATCACTTTTCAACTAAGTAGTTGAATTTTTCACGAAAAAAAAAAACGAAAACGATGAAACTTTAACTGAAATAGTCCAATTTTCAATCAAAAAGATGTAAATTCAACAAAGAAGATTAATTTCTACCAAAAACACGAATTTTCAACAAAATATATGAATTTCCAACTAAAAAAGGTAATTGTCTGCCCAAAATTAAATAGTTGAATTTTCAGTTGAAAAAATTAATGTTCAACCAAAGAGATGAATTTTCAACTAAAAATGGTGGAATATTTAATAGGAATAGTTACATTTTCAGTTAAAAAATAATGATTTTCAACCAAGGTTTTTTTTTTAAATAGTTACATTTTCAAAAAAAAAAAAAAGATGAACTTTTAAATAAAATAATGAATATTCAATTGGAAAAGTTGAATTTTAAACTATAAAGAGGAATTTTCAACAAAATTATGAATATAATAATTGAATATTCAACCAAGAAGATTAATTTTTACCAAAAAAAGAATTTTTGACTCAAAAATATAATTTTTCAAACAAAAAATTGAGTAGTTCAATTTTAGGTTGGAAAAATTAATGTTTAACCAAAGACATTAATTTTTAACTAAAATGATGTAATACATAACTGGAATAGCTACATTTTCAGTTGAAAAAAAATTAATTTTGAACCAAAAAGAAACAAATATTCAACAAATTAGTTAAAGTTTCAAGTGGAATAGTTAAATTTTCAGTAAAAAAATTAATTTGTCCACCAAAAAAAACCAAGAAATTTTCAACCAAAGTGATGAATTTTCAACTAAAATGATGAATCTTTAACTGGAATAGAAGAATTTTTAACCATAAAGATGAATTTTTGACAAGAGATTAACTTTCAATCATGTGCTTTTATTTCCAACTAAAAAGATGAATTTTTAACTAAAATGATGAATATTTGACTAGAATACTTGAATTTTCAAACAAGAAGATTAGTTTTCTATCAAAAAATAACATTTTTCAATAAAATGCATCACTTTTCAACTAAGTAGTTGAATTTTTGACGAAAAAAAAACTAAAACGATGAAACTTTAACTGAAATAGTCCAATTTGCAATCAAAAAGATGTAAATTCAACAAAGAAGATTAATTTCTACCAAAAAACAAGAATTTTCAACAAAATACATGAATTTTCAACTAAAAAAGATAATTGTCTGCCCAAAATTAAATAGTTGAATTTTCAGTTGAAAAAATTAATGTTCAACCAAAGAGATGAAGTTTCAACTAAAAATGATGGAATATTTAATAGGAATAGTTACATTTTCAGTTAAAAAATAATTATTTTCAACCAAGGATTTTTTTAAATTGTTACATTAAAAAAAAAAAAGATGAACTTTCAAATAAAATAATGAATCTTCAACTGGATAAGTTGAATTTTACACTATAAAGAGGAATTTTCCACAAAACTATGAATATAATAATTGAATATTCTACCAAAAAGATTAATTTTCAACCAAGAAGATAAATTTTTACCAAAAAAAGAAGTTTTGCCTAAAAAATATAATTTTTCAAACAAAAAATTGAGTAGTTAAATTTTAGGTCGAAAAATGACCTTTTAACCAAAGACATTAATTTTTAACTAAAATGATGTAATACACAACTGGAATAGCTACATTTTCAGTTGAAAAAAAAAATTAATTTAGAACCAAAAAGAAACAAATATTGAACAAAGTAGTTAAAGTCTCAAGTGGAATAGTTGAATTTTTCACCCAAAGAAATGAATTTTCAATTTAAACGATGAATGTTTGATGAAAAAAATTAATTGTTGACAAAACAGTTAAACTTTCGACAAAGTAAATAAGTAATAATATATATAATAATAATAAAATAAGTAGTAAGTAATAAGACAGCAGTACTTCAGCTAAAAAAGGCTTTGAAGAGTTGTCTAATAATTGCATTAAGTATTATTATTATTTATTTATTTTTATTTTATTTTCAACTAAGAAAGACTTTTCAGTCAAGACAGAGGAAAAATTGCAAACTGTTGAATTTTCAAGCAAAAAGATAAATGTTTAACCAAGAAGAATGATTTTCTACGAAAAAGAACGAATTTTCAACAAAATAACTCATTTTTCAAACAAAGAAATGAATTTTCAATGCAAACGATGAATATTTAACCAAAAAAATCAGTTGTTGACAAAAGAGTTAAACTTTCGACCCAGTAATTAAATTTTCATTCCAAAGAAGATGAATTCTGAACGAAAAATGTAGCGGTTGTTGATATTTCAACCAAAAAAGATTTTAATTTTTGATAAAAATAAGTTGAATTCAAGAGAGAGTCAAGAGAGAGAAAAAATTGCAAAAATACTGTCGAATTTTTAAGCAAAGATAAATTTTCAACCAAGCAGATACTTGAATTTTCAAATAAAAAACGATCAACTTCAAACCAAAAATAGAATAGTTAAATTTTCAGTTAAAAAAATTAATTTCAAACTTAAAAAACGAATTTTCAACAAAATAGATAAATACAGTAATATAAAGCTACTTTCACAAAGGAAGAATCAGTTTTATTTAATTTTATATTGCAATATAAAAAAAAAATGAAGAACGCTCTCGAAAAAATTCACTGACATTTTCAGATTTTTCCAGGTATATACAAATTCCCTGACAATTCCAGGTTTTTCCGGTAGGGTAGACACTAATGTGGTCCATAAATAATAGCAAAAGTATAAAATTAAAAAAAAAAAGTTAAAGGTGCTCTTATTAATAATTGTTCCTTTTGAAGACAAATGACGATAAAGAAAAAATGATGTATAAATTTGAGCTAAAACCAACCATATCTAGTACTCCATCATAGGCCTTAAAGCGTTTAAAGCTTATTTATTATCTTCTCTATTTTCGACTTCACAAAAAAATATCAAAAGGATTATTTTCTTGAATTTTTACCATGAATTCAACGGTAAAATTAGACTTTCAGAAAAATTAATCTTAATGGTACTTTATTATAGGCAAATGAATTTGTCTAAAACTTCAATTTTACCGTTAATTTTCGGTAAAAATTCAAGAAAATAACTCCTTTGATATTTGTTTGTAAAGTGGAAAATAAGGAAAGTATGAAGCTTCAAGGCTAATGAAGGAGTACTAGATATTGTCGGTTTTAGCTCAAATTTATACTAAGTTTTTTCTTCAAAAGGAACAAATATTTTTGAGAGAACCTTCGTTTTTTTAAATTTTAATCTTTCGGACCACCTTAGTAGACACCCTGTACGAGGCCTGATTAAAAGAAAAAATTGAAATATTAATTTTACCTCTGCTTTCCTTATTTACTAGTTTTGATCCTCTTTTTCTTAATTCTTTTGAAATCGCTTCAGTGATTCCGGACTAACGAACAATGAAGTTATATATATATATATATATATATATATATATATATATATATATATATATAGCGACTCATTTTCTAGCAGTCATTAGGCCTTCCACGTCTTCTGCAAAGGCGCTTCCGGTCGATTAAATTCGTTTTCCCTGCTGCGATTTCTTAACGCGAACGATCTACGTAATTTTTCTGCACGACAGCCAGCCCTATGCCCAAAATTATATTTCAAGTCTTTCCACGAACCAACTAAACGTTTTCCGATAATCGAAAATGGCCTTCACTTATCTTCTCTCGTCAAAGAGTGGCTCGACTAGCTTGTTTATTCTAAAATTACGGTTAAATTGTCGGTTAGTAAACTCGAATCGAATATTACCACACAAAGTGTTCATTCTTGGAAGCACTAGAGAGTATAAAGAAAACGAAAACATGCTGGGAAAATATCCCTGAGCGGTTGAAATTCGAAAGTGTCATCTCTCAGACTCTTCAAGTCGCTTGTCGTGGTTACAAAGTGACTACAACCAGACTGCCTCTAGCACCAATGTCCAGGTTCTTGAACGCAGACAAAGGTGAATGTCTACCTCGACAACCCTCGGAAGTGCCCTCGAAGCCTTAAGGCAATCCAGGGAAGATTCTTTCATTTTACTCAGAAATGACAACAGTACTTCAGCTAAAAAAAGGCTTTGAAGACTACAATGTAAAATCAATAGATGATAGAGTTGACTAATAATTGCATTAGGCATTTTTTAAACAATTTAAACAATGAAACCTGAACAAAAACGAATTTTCAACAAAAGAGTTGAGTTTTCTAGTTGAAAAGTCGAATATTTCAGAAAACATTGGTCTTTTAAACCCAAAACGATGAATTTTCAACCAAATAGTTGTATTCATAACCAACTACATAGTTGAACTTTCAAGAATAAGAGACGAATTTTCAACAAAAAGTTGAATTTTTAACCAAATGATTGAATTTTTTAATCTACTAAGATAAATATTCACCAAAGAATCGAATTTTCAAACAAAAAAGATTAAACTTCAACCAAAAATAGTTGCATTTTCGACCAGATAGTTGAATTCTCAAGGGAAAAAGGCGAATCTTTTAGAAGACAGTTGAATATTCATCCAAGAACGATGAACTTTCAACTAAAAATGATGACTTTTCTACCAAAAGATGAATTTTCAATCCAAAAGAATGAATTTTCTATCCAAAAAGATGAATGTTAAAAAAAACAGTTCAATTTTCTAGCAAATAGTAGACATTTAACCATAAAAGATGAATTTTCAACATAAAAGGACGGATGTTCTCTCCAGGAATATGAATGTCCAACAAGACAGTTGCACTTTCAATAAAATTTTCTACCTAATAGTAAAATTTTTAAACAAAATATTATAGTAAACTTTTTAACCAAAAGAGGTGAATTATGGACGAAAAATATGAATTTTCAATACAAAAGAACAAATTTTCTATCCAAAAAGACGAATGTTCAATAAAACAGTGGAATTTTCAACAAAATAATTAAATCTTCCCCAAAATAGTAGAATTTTTAACCAAAAGAAATTAATTCTGAGCCTAAAACATAATAGTAAATTTCTAAAATAAAAAGAATTAACTTTCAATCATGAAAGACGAATTTTCAACCAAAAGAGATAACTTTTCTCTCAAAACGTGAATTTGCAATCCGAAAGCACGAATTTCTATAAAAAAAAGACGAAATTTCAGCAAAACAGTTACATTTTCAAACATAAAAATAACTTATTACAAAAATAGTGGATTTTTGAACAAAATAATTCAATTTTCAACCAACAGAGGTGAATTTTTGACTAAAAATATAAAAGTGGACTTTTTAAATTCAAAATAATCAACTTTTAACCATAAAAGATGAATTTTCAAACCAAAAGGACGGATTTTTTTTATCAAAAAAGACGAATGTTCAGCAAAACAGTTGAATTTTAAACAAAATAATGAAATTTTCTACTAAATAGTAGAAGCTTTAACTAAAGAGATGATGACTTTTAAACCCAAAATATAATAGTAAACTTTTAAAATAAAAATAATTATATTTAAAAAAAAAAGAAAAAAAAGACTTTTCTACCACAAAATAAATGTTCAATCCAAAAGGACGAATTTTTTATACAAAAAATACAAATGTTCAACGAAAAAGTTTAATTTTTGACAAAAAATATGACTTTTTAACAAAATAATTATATTTTCAACCAAATAGTTGCATTTTTAACCAAAAATATAATTGTAGACTTTTCACTGACTAAGAATTCACTTTCAACCAGACAAGACGAATTTCCTACCAAAAGATGAGTTTTCAATCCAAAAGGACTAATTTTCTATCGAAAAATACGAGAGTTCAACAAAAAACTTCAATTTTCGACTAAAAGAGATGAATTCTGAACCAAAAATATAATAGTAGACTTTTAAATTCAACAGAATCAACTTTCAACCAACAATAGTTGGATTTTCTCATTGAGTTCTATCAATTATTCAGTTCTCATTTAATCGAAAAAACGAGGAAAAAAGAGGAATTTTCTTGAAAATATAGGAAAAAAGAGGAATTATTTCTTAAAAAAAGGTAAAGAGGGGAATGGGGGAAAGTGTGTGAAATCTGCAGTAAATAAAAAATTATTTATAGTTAATTCTTGAAAGCAAAAAGTTTATGAGTTTCTAACGTTCTTATTGTAATTCCTATGTACCTCTTGGATAAAAAATGGCCATTAAGAATTCTGCTGACAATAATTATTAATAATTTTTGATACCTATTCATAATTTATAGATTTACAAAAGTTCTGTTTTCGACAAAAATTATGCATATTTCTAGTTCAATACAGTTCGAATAGTGCATATTCAAAAAATTTGTAATTTAACTGGTATAATTAACAAACAAAAAATTGTACAAAGTTTGTTTTATTTCTTAAGATTAGTATCGTGTTCTAAAATGTTTTGTGAGCATTCGCTTATGCCCTGGAAATATTGCAAGAATTTTAGAGATTGCACGAATGCAAACATTCCTGCTAGTAGTTAAGGTATTTTATAGTCAGCCCCTAGAGCCTACTATCCGTTTACTTTACGAAGGCCCCGCCGAAACAGCTCTAAATTTTTGAAAATTATTCACTAAATTAACATCACAAAAAAACACACCTTATACTATGATGAAGCTTACTTTATTGTGCATAATAAATAATTATGTAAAAGCTTTGGTATTTTGGCAATGTATACGTGAAAAGAAAATTTTCATATAAAAATAACAATTCATTTAAATTTCAATTGAAGATAACTGCGCTATATCTTCTCATTTACATAGTAGAGAGTTGTATTTTGGCTTAATTTGCTTGAAAATTTTCAAAAAATTCAACAGTGTTAATAATTAACTATAAAAAACTTAAAATTTATGAGTTTATATTTGCTGAATATTTACAAGCAATTCAAGACAAAATACAACTATCTAATATGGAAATTACAAGAGGCAGCACAGTCATCTTCAATTGTATTTTGCGGTAATTGTTATTAATATATTGAAATTTATGTTTTGCGTATGTAATCAAAATATCAAAGCATTTACATAATTTATAAAATAATGTTTAAACTGTTTATTTTAAAGATGACGTCATTGACAGTGAAGCCACAGCAGAGTGATGCGAAAAAATACATAAGTGTTTAGGCAATATTTTTTTCCAGTAAATCGTGAAAAGTTACTGTTTTCCGCGATAAATGATAGAGTTGATGAATTAGCGAATTTTAAGAGTAATGTTTTTTGTTTTTTAAGATATTTTGAAAATATTGAAACAATTTTTTCCTCTGTAAATCGTGAAAAGTTATTATTTTCTGGAATTAACGATGCAGTTAATGAATGATAAAAGTGATATGTTTTGGTGAAAGACAGTTTGCAATTATTTAAACAATTAATACCACTTGCTTCTTTTCATAGGAAAGATGGAGAAAATTTTAGTTTTTTCGATACTCGCGTAACTAAAAAAAAGATTAAAATACTGATTAATGAGCGACATAGTGTAAGGAATTCGAAAAAACTATAATTTTCTCCACCTTTCCTATGAAAAGGCGCGAGTGAATGATTACACAGCCACACAAAAAAAAACTTTGTTTCGGATCTGGAGGTCAGACCATGTTTATAATAGGTTTTTGGGGTCGCTGAATCCGAATCCGGGGTCCAAAAACCCCCAGCACGTGAGGGTTCTGACATAACCTCAAAAAACCTCATGAAAAATCTTTTCGTGGGTCTGGAGGTCAGACCATGTTTCCTATATGTTTTTGGGGTGGCTGAATCCGAATCCGTAGTCTAAAAAACTCCAGCACGTCAGGGTTTTGATTTTCAAAGAAACTCGTGAAATTTATTCATCCGACGTGCTGGGGTTTTTTGGACCTCGGATTCGGATTCAGCGACCCCAAAAACATATACGAAACATGGTCTGTCCTCCAGACCCGAAAAAAGATTTTTTTATGACGTTTTTTGAGGTTATGTCAGAACCCTGACGTGCTGGGGGTTTTTGGACCTCGGATTCGGATTCAGCGACCCCAAAAACCTATTATAAACATGGTCTGACCTCCAGATCCGAAACAAAGTTTTTTTTGTGTGGCTGTGTTATTTTTTAAATAATTGCAAAATGTCTTCCACAAAGAATATCACTCGTAACATTCATTAACTGCATAATAAATTCCAGAATATAGTGACTTTTCGAAATTTACAGGGGAAAACATGGTTTAAACAAATGGAATTTGTTTAAATAATTAACAAATATGTTAATAAACAGAAATTTCTCTTGACATTCATCAACCGTACCATTTATTCCGAGAAATAATATTTCTGAATAATTGATAATGATTTTTGGAAAGATTGCTTATAGTTTGGATTTTCCTTTGGCCTGTGAAATTTGTTGTAACATGTGCATTTTACGACGTTTGGGTTAGTTCGGTGGGTTCGCATACAAAAAGCTATGTATAAAAAAGGATCTTGGTTAAATGGTTCTCTCTCTTTCTAAAAAGTGGGATGGAATGTATTTTTCCAGTGTTATTTTCCTTTAAAAAAATTTAATCGATTCAACAATATTCACCGGGTTTTTCATTTTCTCGTCTTTTTGAGAAATTTTGGTAAGAGATTATCTTTATAATATATTAACTTACAATTTTCAATTTTTAATTTTGTTAAATACATATTAAAATAAAACTTCCTTAATTTTTGAGACTTTGTTTGTGACATTTAACAGAATTTTGATTAGTGTCGTGATGACTGTGTGGAAAATATTGAATTATAATAATATACATTTGTACACAGGAAGTTGATCTTTATAATTTTTTAATTCTCAATAATTATTTAAATAGATCGAATTTTGAAAATTATGATTTTCAAAGAAATGCATTGAAATGGGGAAATATTATTGATATTTTTGGAGAACCTGTTAAAAATATCAGGCTGTTTATTTAATTAACAAAATTAAATATTGGAATCAGCAAAAATGTTTTTTTTCTATTAAAATTATTACTCTTTATTCGTATTATAAAGAATAATTTTTATGTTTATCACTATAATGAATGCAAAATTAGATAAAGTAACCTTTTTTAAAAGAGGGAAATGTATATATATATATATATATATATATATATATATATGTGTGTGTTTTTAATTGCAGGTATTATGTTAAGTTTTAGCTAGCATAAGAATCTATTAATCAGACCTTGTAGTTTTCCTATAAATAATATCTGATGAGGGGGTCTAAATTGGCCTCAAAACATGTTTGTATAAAAAAGATGGAGAAAGGGAAAAGTGAGAGATTGGATTTGGTTGACTTTTTCCTTTTTCCCCCTTATTATATTATCTCCAATGAGCCGAAAATTGAAGTAGTTTGGAAGTCTGGCTTTTAATTGTGAATCTTTTACATGCTCATTTCGCATAAAATTATTCATGAAAAAATAGATTTCTTTTCGATCTTAAATAAAAAACTTTTCACGATTTATAGGGAGAAAATGCTATAAAAAAATGGTTTAAGTAATTAAAACTTAGTTTCAAGAAACTTGAAAACTTGCCACTTATCGAACAAAAATAATTCACGTTGAACAAATTAAAAAAATACCGTCTTTAGCATGAATTTGGCATAAAACGACTATTGAGCAGATTTTAGGGCAAAAGTAAAATTTAATGGGTGGAAATTATTCCTTGAAAATTCCTTAAGAGGGGACTAAACTTTAATTTGTTAATAACAAGTACTTCTTTTGTCTATTTTTTCGAAAACCGAGCTTTCTCCAATTAAAAAACCTATGTTAATTTTAAAAGCCCGGGGCACAGGTTAACGTTGACCGATTTGAAAAAATACGGAATTTATTTTTCCGAAAAACGAACAAATTTATGCATAATAGTATATTACACTACACGGACCGAGATTTCAACTTTCGGCCCGCGTAGTGTATACGATTTTTCTTCATAGCCGGTCGAAAGTACGTTATTAATTTTACTTTTTTTGACTTTAAATGTTGATAAGCATGTTATTGATGCCTGCCCCCGACATTTGCGGCACGAGCGAAGCGAGTGCTGCTGGTCGTGGGCATTTTCGAAAAAAAAAATATATAGTTATTACAGTCTTAAAGGACATGAAAAAAGCTTTCCAAAACACTATAATAAAAGTCCAATTGGATCATCCTAAAAGAAGTTACGAATACGTCAAGTGTTCCCACCTGAATTTTTCACTTTTTGACGCGTTTCTTCAACTTCACTCTCTGGCAGTCCAATTATTACCTACTTTTAAAGAGGTAAATTCATAAAATCTTGTGAAACTACTGCATTGAAAGTGAGGTTTTTTCTTTTCAAATTATTCAGTTCACTACTATGAAGGAGGTAATTTTACAAGTTTTGAAATAATTACAAAAACGTAGTGGTAAAGTTACAAGAATTTTTTTTACAGTGTAATATTAGGGTGCTTCTTATTTATACTTGGTGGATTTTTTTTCTCGAATTTCTGTGCTCTCACCCCCAGTTTTGTTCGAATGCCCAAAAAAAAATCTCCAAATTTGAGCAAAATCGGTTAATATTTAGGGGTGCCGCAAAGACCATGAAGTTTCCCATTGATTTAACATGCGAAAAAGTCAGCTTTCTGTAAATCCAATATTTAAACGCGATAATATGTTACAAATAATCCCGTGTTTCAGTATATTGGTCAGAATTCGTCAGAGAATAAGAATCAATCATAAATTTTAAGGTTGAATAAATTTAAGCCACTCGTATGGGTACCCAAAAACACCTCATAAGTGACAAATTTGAATTTTACGTAATATTGCGGTTTATTGACACTTTTTAAAAGTTTTCAGAAAATAAATAATCATTAATCGGTAATTTAAGAATACCCAGACATTTGTTAACTAATATTCAATTGTTTAAACAATTTTAATTTGTTTAAATATTTTTTTTTGTTCAGTTAATTCGCGAAAAGAACGTATTTTCTGGACTTTATGAGTTATTTAATCAATAATAACAACAAAATAATTTTTTTAAATAATTTTACAATTATTTAAATAACACGTATTTGTTCAAGCATATATTTTACATAAAAAAAGCAGGAGAAAAATTTTATCTCACTAAATTTTCGACAAATTTTAATATTTTTAAGTACTAATTTGTTTATTATGAATAATCGTGGATGTTTAAGCAAATTTAAATTTGTGTATTTTTTGTGTATTTGTGCTTTTTTTTTAGGTAAAATTATTTAAACAAATTATTTTATTGTTATTATTGATTAAATAATTCAGAGTCTAGAAAATACGTTCATTTCGCGAGTTAACTGAACAAAAACAAATATTTAAACCAATTAAAATTGTTTAAACAATTGAATATTAGTTAACAAATGACTGGGTATTCTTAAATTACCGATTAATGATTATTAATTTTTTTTAAACTTTTAAGAAGCGTCAATAAACCGCAATATTACGTAAAATTCAAATTGGTCACTTACGGGTTTTCTTTGGGGACCCATAAGAGTGGCTTAAAATTATTCAACCATAAAACTTATGATTGATTCTTATTCTCTGATGAATTCTGACCAATATACTGAAACACGGAATTATTTGTAACATATTATCGCGTTTAAATATTAGATTTACAGAAAGCTGACTTTTTCCCATGTTAAATCAATGGAAAACTTCATGGTCTTTGCGGCACCCCTAAATATTAACCGATTTTGCTCAAATTTGGAGATTTTTTGGGGCATTCGAACAAAACTGGGGGGTGAGGGCAGAGAAATTCGAAAAGTGAAAAATAAGGGCCACCCTAGTGTAATATTACTCGATATTACGTCGCCCTTACGCCGTATATTCGATATCAATATCTTTTAATTTTGAAATCCCCCTAAAAAAATCTCCGAGATTTCCAAAATATCTCCCCGTATTCTTTTTATCATCTATCAATTTTTAATTAAATCCTCTCAATTGTTTTTTATTTTCTTACAAAAATAAATTGAACTAACCCTAAAAATGCAATAAAGCTTTAAAACTGGTAAATTCTATTGTTTTCTATAGCAGGGATTAAAAACCAATAACTCGACACTTAATTGCAAAAATTGTACACACTATTACAAAGTTTGGCTTACCTTTTTCGAATACTTGGAATATTACCGTCAAATTGGACTGCGAAAGCAGCCTTGCAAAAAATGGCAAAAATGGTATTTTAGCCAAAAAGTAGGTTATGTTTAATGCACGAACAAATCGATATAATTATGCTCATACTCACGTATTGCCTGATCTCCGTCGTTTGTAAAGCAAGAGATTGGTTCGCCGAAATAGGATTTTACACCAACAATTATCGCACAAACAGTCAGGATGAGAACGGTCGCACGTGAGTGAAGCCTGAAGACGACATTGTCGATGCACACCTCTTCCTTCTTGGCAATTTCTTTAACGAACTTGGTTAACTCAATCATACTCTAGATCTGATTAATGACTTTCATGTGCAGATTAATCGAATGACTCGTCTCGGATAAACCACTAACAGTGATGTAAGCGATTTCACCCTGAATTTCACTAAAAGGACTTGAGATGCTAGTAAACTGCTCGGATAAATCGCAGTCAATCGCAGTCGGCGACGTTGGCCACGCTCTCTTGAGATTTCATGCAACGATTAGCAACGATTGTCCTTTGTCCCGCTTTGTACTGCCGATTCTCGGAAATCAGCGATGCTCAATTTGCATAGGGCGACCCCCTTCAACCTCTAATTCCTCCCTCCCATTATATAATTTAATTTAAGGCGCGTTATTTAAAAAACAGGTTTGCTACAAAATACCGACTTTTCCCTGACCGTTATACATTTTTCTTTCAGATTAAATTTGCAACCAAAGAAATTAATTTTCGACCAAAAAGATCAAATTTCAACAAATAAGATTAATTTTTTACCCAGAAGATGAATTTATAACAAAATAGTTCAATCTTCAACTAAAAAAGATAATTTTTTAACCCAAAATGGAATAGTTATATTCACAGTTTAAAAAATTATTTTTTCACCAAAAAAAAAACGAATTTTCAACAAAATAGTTAAATTGTCAACCAAAGAAATAAATTTTCAACCAAGAAGATTAGTATTCAACTCGGAAAGACGAATTTTCAACAATGTACATAAATTTTCAACTAAAAAAGATAATTTTTCAACCTAAAATGGAATAGTTATATTTATGATTTGAAAAATTAAGTTTTAACCATAAAAAACGAATTTTCAACTAAATACATGCATTTTCAACTAACAAAGATCGATTTTCAGCCAAAAATGGAATAGTTATATTTATAGTTTGCTAAATTTATATTTAAGCATAAAAAACGAATTTTCAACTAAACAAGATAATTTATTAATCCAAAATGGAATAGTTATATTTACGGTTTAAAACATTATTTTTTAACCACAAAAAACGAATTTTCAACAAAATAGTTAAATTTTCAATCAAAGAAATAAATTTTCAACCAAGAAGATTAGTATTCAACTCGGAAAGACGAATCTTCAATAATGTACATGAATTTTCAACTAAAAAAGATAATTTTTCAACCTAAAATGCAATAGTTATATTTATGATTTGAAAAATTAAGTTTTAACCATAAAAAACGAATTTTCAACAAAATAGTTAAATTTTTAACCAAAGTAATGAATTTTCAACCAATAAGATTAGTATTCAACTCGGAAAGACGAATTTTCAACTAAAAAAGATAATTTTTCAACTTAAGATGGAATAGCTATATTTATGATTTGAAAAATTAAGTTTTAATATCATAAAAAACGAATTTTCAACAAAATAGTTAAATTTTCAATCAAAGAAATAAATTTTCAACCAAGAAGATTAGTATTCTACAAAAAAAAAAAAGAATTTTCAACAAAATACATGCATTTTCAACTAACAAAGGTAAATTTTCAGCAAAAAATGGAATAGTTATATTTATAGTTTGCAAAATTTATACTTAACCATAAAAAACGAATTTTCAACAAAATACATGCATTTTCAACTAACAAAGATCAATTTTCACCCCAAAATGAAATAGTTATATTAATAGTTTGCAAAATTTATATTTAATCATAAAAAACGAATTTTCAAGAAAATAGTTAAATTTTCAACTATTCA
>CAKNYM010046247.1:0-12144 GCA_932195095.1 Andricus curvator
AACATTTCACAGAGAATTCCAGCTGGCTTTAGAATTTTGGAAAAGTACCTTGCATGAGACAGATAGTATATAATTGCAGCAATGTGTGAACAGCAGCCAACAGTCCAACTTCCGTTAGCGCAATCACACACATATTCCGATAAGCAAGACATGCCAACACTATTGGGCTTATATTTAATGAAACATTTATATAGTTTTTTAGAAATGTGCCGTGATTGAACTTGCACTCTTAACACATTCGTTTGATGTTTCACGTATTGCATGTTTATCTGTCCATATTTGCCAATCATTTCGGCCAAGTATGATATCGCCTGCGATAGCTGATATCATCCAGTAAAAAATATTTTTAATTCTCTCTCGGTCAGTTCTGGAAAATCCAAAATGTCATTATATATACCAAATCCTTGATTGATATCGTGAAAATAAATTGGATAATCAGAAAAGGTTCGATTATCGAAGAAAAATAGCACTACCCGCGACCAGTTTTTTCAACGGAAGAATAAAGCAGAGAATGAAGTGAACGTCGTCACCGAAACACTTGTAATGACAAAACAAATGAATGCTCACATGTTCTACAGGGATTGCTATCATGTACGAGTACCCTATGTTACGCCCGGGATACTGCAACCTATACGCTTGAGATTTTCAATTTTTTAAAGTATGTTCTACCCATCCGATTGTTATGAAACTTGGAGATGTTTTGAAAGAGGATTCAAACATTATTTATAGAGAAAATGGTGGGTGTGCCTCAAATACATCCCATAAAAAAAATTCAAAAAAATTTTGAAAATTTTTTTTGACCCGTATTTTTTGAAAAAAAAAATTTCGAAATTTTTTTACAACATTCTCTCATTGAGTCCCATAACATATTTTTTGCCCATCAAAATCGGTCCAGCCGTTCCAGAGAAAAACTAATTTTTTTATTTTGCTTCTAACCCCCATAACTCCCATAAAAATTATTTCTCAAATATAATCTTTTGGGAAATTTAGTCTTACATCAGTGCCAACTTACTGTGAAAATCTCAACCAGATCCGAGCGGGGGCAGCACATACATGCTTATCCTGCTATGCCCTTTTCGAATGGTTTTAGACCTATCCTAAAGTCGTAGACTCGGTCAATGAAAATTTGCAGCACTTTTTTTTCCCCCGTGCACTATTTTGAAACAATATTATAAGTGATTATAGAATTTATAGCAAAAGAGTAATCCTCTTTTGTATCTGGAAATGAATTGTAATATTCTGTAGCTTAGCCGTAGCATGCGCGGGTTATAAGCTTAGGTGATTAGGGTTCAATTGTTATCGGTGCCTGCGAATTTTCTGGGAATGCGTTTTTGTAGCGTTACATTTAATATTGTATAAGTAAATATTCATACAATATTAACTATTTGATCATTATACACTATGTAGTATGTATTTAGTTACTATTTACACTACGCTACAAAACTTTAGAAAATTCGTGTTTATTCTATTTTTATGTTATTTCATTATGTATTTTGAAGTGCTGATTCTTAAAGTAACCTACTTTTTTCATAGCATCTATATTTTCGTAGATATTCAAGACTTAATGTTCAATATCACACAAAAAATGAAAAAATCAGATTGCGCTCGTGCAAAAACGTAAAAAAACATAAGGTGATTTTCGAAAAGATAGGGTCATAGTACATGCATCCAAAGGTATTGATATATGCAGGGCGCCCCACCACCTATACAACTCATTGTACTATGTGATAGTGCACAAAAAAATAAACAAAAAAGTACTCCAGGCAAAAGTTGTGCGAAGCTTAGTTTGAGCACAAAAAAGCTTCAAAGTTGGGCTTAATCAACCAATGAGGAGCAGTATGAAGGTTGAAAATTTGAGAAATAATAAGTATTAAATAGGATATTCAGTTAAAGTTTCGTCAATTAGATTCTTTCAAATTCTTAACTTTAAGGGACAAGTGATGTGTCCTTGAAATCGTAAGAACTCCTTGAAGCTGATTATACTATTTTAAATTGCTAGTTGCAAAATTAAAAGTTTTAAGATTTTCTTATTTAGGTGGGGAATGCGTCTTCGTGGACTCGAGTACTGTCGGCTGCTATCGTGTCAGCTCGGTTTACAAGGGGGTTCCGGGGATGCTATGCGTTTTGGCTTTGCATGTCGCGATGCGATGGTGGGAGTTGCGTCTTCGCGGACCCGAGTGCAGTCGGCTACTTCAGTGTCAACTCGGGTTACAAAATTGTTTGGTGGTTCAGGGGTTGCTGTGCGTTGTGGCTTGAAACGACACGTGGAGATGAGTGAGGGGGATGCAGTGCGTTGTGGTTTGGTACCATGCGATGCAATGTGGTGCGATGCGATAGTGGGGGATGCGTGCTCGCGGACTCGAGCACAGTCGGATGCTTTCGTATCAAATCGGGTTACAACTAGATTTTTGAAACATGAGAATTTCCTATCGTATTGTCTTTGAGGTTGAAGGTTTATCCTTTGAAACCAGCTTAGGACAGGAAAAAAATTCAAGTTTGACCAACAGTTACCACACATGATATTAAAGGCACCGAATTAATTTGTAGACCTGATATATTACTGGCCAGGTAAAATAAAAAATCGGTCAGGGAAAAAGTAGAGAATATTGAAAACAAAGTTTGGAAGTTTTCAAATTCTTGTTAGTAATTTATTTGCCTCATATTTCTATTTCTATTTGTTTTATTTTCAGTTGCTTACTTCTGACGATTTTAATTTTAAAGTTATTGTTCAAAATTAATATTTTGGCGTTAAAAATTAAACTGAATCATTTCTTGGTTGAAACTTAAACTATTTTTTGGAAAATTCCACTTTTGGCGTCAGAATTTGTTAGTCTTAGTTGAAAATTCATCTCTTTGGTTGAAAACTCGTTTTCTGAAATTGAAAATTAATTGTTTTAACTGATCATTTAACTATTCCAGTTGTAGATTCATCGTAACTGTAGTTAAAATTTTATCTCTTTGGTTAAAAGTTGAACTGTTTTGTTGAAAATTGTTGCGTTGTAATTGAAAATTGAACAACTTGGTTACAATTTTTGTTGGGATAATAGTTCATCTTTTCGGTTAAAAATTTAGCTATTTTGTTGAAAATACGTTTTCTTTTGTGTAAATATAAATCTTTCAACGGATAATGTAACTTTTCTATTTTCAGTTGAAAATTCATTTGTTTGTTTGAAAATTTAACTACTTTCTTGAAAAGTCGTTTTTCTTTTGTTGAAACTCATTTTTTTATTATTGAAGGTTTAAATTTTTCACTTTTGGTTGAAAATTAATCTTTTTCCGCTAAAAATTCGTCTTGGTTTAAAATTTCCCACGAAAATTCCTCTTATTTGATTGAAAATTCATATTCTAGGGTTAAAAATTCAACCATTTGCAGAAAATTCGTCCTTTGGCTTCAAAGTTTAACAATTTGTATTTATAATTGTTCATAATTCGTCTTTTTCGTTGTAAACTTAATTATGTTTGTTATAGTGGATATATATAACATATAGTTATATATGGCCAACGGCCATACCCCGCTGAAAAACCCAGTTCTCGTCAGATCACTGAAGTTAAGTAGCGTTGGACGCGGTTAGTACTTGGATGGGTGACCATTCAAGAATACTGAGTGCTGTTGGCACATCGTGGATGTGGTGAGCCCACACTTGTAGTTATTTATAACTCCAAGAAAAACTATCGAAGCCATGAAGGAAGGCAATTTTGTGCTAGTGAAAGAAAAAATCTTTCTTTTCTTGAAATATATAGGTATTAAAGGAGTACTATCTAATAACGTAATCTGAAACTTCACCTCTCCAAGGTCATTATATTTTCGTAGTGTACTTACTACTTCTTTGATTTATTCTCCTCTCGTTTAATAATTTGCATGTACTATTTTTTACATTTAATAGACAATTCTACCTATCAGAAAGTTTACTGCGCATGTGCAATGTACTTTCTGTTGTACTCAGTTGTTGCGATCAATTTTGCTCGTTCAACACAGTGTAAACAGTTTTATTTAATTTTTAAATTAATCTGACAAGTTACCGAGAACAAATTTAAAAGCGAAAATAAATGTCAATGAAAAAGGAAGTAAGGGAGCGTGTATGCGTTGTATGTACGGCTTGTGTAAAAGTGATAGTCGTACCAACGCATACAAGGAACATAACCTCTTCTACTTCATACGTTTCCCGAAACCTTGTTTACCATACAGAAGTGGTCGTATTAGGAAAAAAGACATCAAGAAACATTTTGAAGAATGTAATAATTGCTTAAAATGTAAAACTTGGGTCGATGCATGCGGCCGTACAGATGCCAAGTTCAACTCTGTTGATAAAGTTACTCACAGACATTACATTTTTTATTTACATTTTGTGGGAGAAAGTGGACCCAGTGAAGACTTTCCAAATCCTATCAAATTTTCGGAAAAAGTTTAAAAATAGATGGTAAGAAATGTGGTGAATATATTGTTTATTATATAATACTATTTATTAAATTGTATCTTGTTGAATTTTGAAATCCCTACTAAAAAAAAAGTCAGGAATCGTCACAAATGGTCAGAAGTTCTTACGATTCCTGAACTTCCTGACCATTCCTGACGAGTCTGACTATTTCTGAAAATATGCTAATTTATATCCTATCAGGTAGCTTATCGGTTAGGACCGCAGGTAGGCCAACCCAAAAGGATTGAAAATTGAAAATAAATTTTTGGTCAATGTTGCATATACAGATTTAAAAGTTAGAAATTCAGAATCTACGAGTTTCGACGATTTCAGATTCAACTTCAGAGACATTGAATATATAAATATTAATAATTAAATATAAGTAAAAAGAGAATATGCCTAAATAAATATAAATAAATAATATAAATAACCTGGGAAATATAAAAGGGATTAGGTTTTACGGCATTCTATTCTTGGACCCCTAATAAAAGGATTATCCTTCGAACCCAAGCTCTGACGATTTCTGAACATTTCTCACAAATTCTGACTTTTTCTGACGATTTCTGTTGAGAAACGTAACAACAGTGGTCAGAAGTCCTGACTTTTTACATTCTCATTCTAATGAGAAGGTATTGGTTTTATGTAAAATTTGACATGGTCGGTTTTCATCAAATCTCCACGTTTTGAGACCCCCTGGGCTAGAAAAAACGATTTTTACCAAGGTGTCTGTCTGTCTGTAGACTGTCTGTCTGTAGCCACGATAACTTTCGAAAAAATGATCGGATTTCATTGAGCTTTGGCACACTTTTTTATGGCCGAAAAATAGAGAACGAGTTCGTTAACCAGCTATTTTGGATGAAAATCCAAAAAGTGAGCACATTTTGAAAATTTTTGAGACCACTTTTTTTGAAGATTTGAAAATTCTATGTACGTTTATTAGTAGTACGCAAAATGAAAAACAAAATATTCTTATGACTTTTCGTGATAAAAAAAAATTACTGGAGTTATAGCATTTTCAAAATTCCAAAAAACAAACGAAAATGAACATTTTAAGCCGAAAAACGCACGATATGAAAAAAATCAAGAGGAGAAAAACGTTGATTCCTGAACACCCTATAATATTTTCATAACAACTTCTTGAATTTTTTGGAAAATAAAAAATTCAAATTTTGATCGCACAAAAAATTAATGAAAAATCAAAAAAGCCATTTTGCTGTCAAACTATGCAAGATACCAGAAAAGATCATCTCACCAAAATTGTGCACCTAAAAAAGATCTACAAATTTCTTATTATTCACTTTTCGATATGACGCGTAGTTTTTGTTTTATTCGTAAAAAACAGCATTGAAAATAGAAAAATCAAATTTTCAGACGAATATTACCAGCTACGAAAAAATGACCGAAACAAAATTTGTTCATCCAAGGAAGAGGTACAAATTTATTGTGACTCATGTTTCGATAGGATGCGTGGTTTTTGTTTTATTCGTGAAAATAACATTGACAGTAAAAAAAATTAAATTTTTGAAAAAACAATGCAAGGTAAGAAAACATATAAATGAACAAAAATTGTGCATTCAAAAAAGACTTACAAACCCGTAATTAATTTTTGTGGTAAGAATATATTCAAAATGAAAAAATTAACTTTTTTGATAAACGGCACAAGCTAAAATAAAATGTTAACTAATAAAATTTGTCGCCTGAATGATATCATTACTTTTCATTTGAACTCAAATACAAATTTAGTAATTTGTATATGAAGAACATATAACACGAAGCACAAAGTACGCGCTCAGTGTATTTACCAAATCGCACGCCGTAAGTGCGCTCAAACTTTTTTGTTTCTATCATACGGTTCAAATGATTTTCAAATCAAATATCGAGCGCGAAGCGCGAGTGTCTGGATGAGAATGTGTTCCTTAAGGTCGATAGAACCTTGAGTAAATAAAGTTTCTTTTCAGTCTAAAATAAAAACAAATTTAACAATCACTTAATATGTAGAGGTTTTGATAATTTTATAATATTTGCAAACAAACTTTTTCTTTTCATCGAAGTCGAACACGAAGTTCAAAAATCTAGAGGAGCCGAGCGTGAAGCGCGACGTAAATACGCCCGAGCGCGTAGCGCGAGGTGAATACATAATCGAGCGCGAAGCGCGAGATAAATACATGATCGAGCGCGAAGCGCGAGATCCGACAGTCGCGCGCCCTAGGCGGGCTCAAACTTGCGAGCGAAGCGAGCCGCGCGCGAAGCGCGCGATGAGAATGTGCCCGCGAGGCGGGCAGATTTTTTTTAGTAGGGATGTGAAGATTCTGTGAAGTTGAGGTATATAGCTGCAGTTTTCGTATAATATGTTTTAATAAGTTTGTGCATTGTATTTTGTAATTAAAGTTTGTTTTGAAATATTTTTTTTGTACAGGAAATAAAAAAAGTGCGAAGAAGTTTGCAAGAGAAATACCAACATGGAAATAAAGTTTCTGAGTAAGAAATACGAAATCGTGATGAAAATTTCGTCAATTTACCAACGCAAAACAGCGAAACTGTATGTACAGTAGAAGTCCGATAAGTTTATCATTTCGGGGCGGTAGGGGCGGAAAATTCCAGGAAATGCGGACTTATCGGATGCCCCCTCTAGTAGCACGATATTAGGTACGCGCATGCGTAAGAATGATGCGCAAATCATAAGCAAAATAGCACACGTAGTGGGAGAACCCCAATTAGTGTGCGTGCCGTGCGTGTGATGACGTTTTAAGGCAGGCCTGCCTAAGTAGGGGAAAACTGCTCATTTTCCAGATGGGAATTTAACACCACCACCGACCTCTATTCATTCAACTTCACGACAGCGACCACCCCCCAAGCCTCTGGACCTGTGAAGAGGGCCGTGGTGGTGGAACTCGAACATGTGGTGAACGAGCAGTTTTCCCCTACTTGGGCAGGCCTGTTTTAAGGAGAGTGTACACTAGGGTGGTCCAAAAAACGCTTTTCGAGCTACAGGGCAAGTCCCCCCAAAAAAGTTTCCATTTCCAGAGAAAAAAAATCCTTAATTTTTTTTTTCGAAATTCGAATATTAACACGTGCCACCGGGCACTTCAAAATCCTATTTAATTAACATGGGAAAATGTTGGATTTTCGAAAAATTGAACTCATACTTCAGGGTTTGATCGAAACGTGCCAAACTTTGTAGGGATTGAAGAGGAGTACTTATGAAATAAAATCATACTGATAACTTTTTGTTTTTAACCCACGCTTACCCCCCCCCCCCCCCCAGCGCCCCAAATATGACCCAAAAATCAAAAAACTACATTTTTACGTATTATTGTTACTTTTTAGCAATTTCCGTCGTCTTTTTCATACGAATAATTACTAATGGACAATTTGAATATTTTCCATGACTTTTTGAACAATTTTTAATTGTTTAAACAAATGTAACTTATTTAAAAAATTATTTATGCCCAAAAAATGTAAAAATAATCGTATTTTCTGATTGAAATGTAATAGTTTGTCATTGTTTGGAGTAGTAATTTTTTTTAAAAACATTATGTAATTATTTAAACAATTACTTATTTTTTATTCTCAAAATTTCAAAAATTAACCCAGAGATGTCCACTTTTTTCTCAAATTGGTCTCCTATGCTACTTTTTGTTGAATAATTATATAATTTTGATACATATATTTTAATGTTTAATAAATTTCTATTTGTTTAAACAATTTTGATTTGCTCAAGCAGTTTTTTTTATAACTTAAAAAAAAAAATTACATATAATTATTTTTCTGACTGCATAGTGTACAGAAAGAATATATTAACAATTTTTTAATTGTTTAAACAAATATAATTTGTTTAAACAATTATTTTTCCAACAATATTTTTTAAATCGTATTTTCTGAATTAAACATAATATTGAATGATTTCGAGGAGTAGTAAATTCTGTTAAAAACGTCACGATCACCTCCATTTTTAAAAGGTCTTCGAGCGGCAAATTTGAAACAAGTTCAACCCTGCATGTGTGAATTACAGAAATAACTTGAAAGCAGTCTTATAAATAATCGTATGAAGCTAAAACGAAAATCAGAAACACGTTTTGATATTTATAACGAGTATGAAAATGTAAAAAAGCAATCTGTTGAAACATGAATCATAATTTGCATTAGTGAATGTGCTTTTTTATAATATAATTATGATAAAGATTGTAAAAATATGAAGAAAGCAATAATAAATACACTTTTATAATTCAAATTTTATCATTACTTTCATGATTTATTTAGTAATGCGCCAAAGAAGATGTAAACCATCCATACTTAATTTGAAGGAAATTTGAAAAAAAAACAATAATTAATTTTTATAAACAATAACATAAAGTTTTTAGCAGAATTTATTACTCCTCGCAACCATTCAATATTATGTTTAATTCAGAAAATACGATTTAAAAAATATTGTTGGAAAAATAATTGTTTAAACAAATTATATTTGTTTAAACAATTAAAAAATGGATAATATATTCTTTCTGTACACTATACAGTAAAAAAAAAAATTATTATATGTATTTTATTTTATTTATTTATTTTTTAAAGATTTCGAAAAAAAACTACTTAAGCAAATCAAAATTGTTTAAACAAATAGAAATTTATTAAAAATTAAAAGAAATGTATCAAAATTATATAATTATTCAACAAAAAGTAGCATAGGATACCAATTTGAGAAAAAAGTGGACATCTCAGGGTCAATTTTTGGAAATTTTGAGAATAAACAATAAGTAATTGTTTAAATAATTACATAATGTTTAAAAAAAAATTCCTACTCCAAACAATGACAAACTATTACATTTCAATCAGAAAATACGATTATTTTTTACATTTTTTGGGAATAAATAATTGTTTAAATAAGTTACATTTGTTTAAACAATTAAAACTTGTTTAAAGAGTTGTGGAAAATATTCAAATTGTCCATTAGTAATTATTTGTATGAAAAAGACGACGGAAATTGCTAAAAAGTAACAATAACACGTGAAAATGTAGTTTTTTTATTTTTGGGTCATATTTGGGGCGCTGTGGAAGGGGTAGGGGTGGGTTAAAAATGAAAGTTAATAGTATGCTTTTATTTCATAGGTACTCCTCTTCAATCCCTAAAAAGTTTGGCACGTTTCGATCAAACCCTGAAGTATGAGTTCAATTTTTCGAAAATCCAATATTTCCCCATGTTAATTAAATGGGATTTCTCCGGAAATGGAAACTTTTCGTGGGGGGACTTGCCCTCTAGGGTGAAAAACAATTTTTCAATGCATTTTTGGACCGCCCTAATATACACTTATCGGAAGCACAATTTTGTGTACTAATGAAAAAAGGAAATACCAGGTAGGAAGCAAAAAGTACAATTAGTAAATAATATAAGGGGTCGTGCATAAATTACATATAATATTTTAGGTGGGTTTTTCTACGCTGTCTCACATGGGGGGGGGGGATTACGTGGTCAAAATCATTTCTTAGGTAAAATATTTTAACGTCTGTAAAACACGGTGGAAAAATCAAATATTTAATCGAAAGATGAACTACTTAGTTAAAAAATTATTTTCCCCCGCTGAACATTCATCATTTTAGTTAAAAATTCATTTCTTTGTTCGAAAACTTGACTATTTTGTTGAAAATGGTTGTGCTTTTTTTAAATTTGACTATTCCATTTTATGTAGAAAATTTATCTTTTTTAGTTGAAAATTCAACTATTTGTTTGGAAATGTATGTTTTTTTAAATGCATCTTTTTTTGGTAGAAAATGAATCTTTTTGGTTGAAAATTTAACTGTTCGGTTATAATGTATGTATTTTTTCAAAATTCTTTTTGTTTTGAGATAATCCATTTTTTGGATTAAAAATGCTCTAATTTGGCTGAAAGTTAATCGGTTTAAATTCAGGATTCAAGTTTGTATTTTGAAAATTGTTTTTTTTTCAAATTCAACTGCTTTTTTTTAAAATAAAAATATTTGTTAGTTGATATATTAAATATTACGTTTTTTGGGAAAATTTTTGTTTAACCTTCAGTTTTTTGTTGCAAATTAATATTTTCGGGTTTAAAATTCAACTGTTTTGTATAAAACTCGTCTTGTTATTGAAAATTCGTCTTTTTTAGTAGAAAATTAATTTTCTTGGTTGAAAATTCAATTAATTCGTTTAAAAATTTATGAATTTTGTTGAAAATTCATCTTTTTTAGTAGAAAATCAATCTTCTTGGTTGAAAATTCATCTATTTGGTTTAAGGTTGATGTATTTTATAGAAAATTAGCCTTTTTTATAGAAAATTAATCTTCTTGCTTAAAGATTCACCTTTCTGGTTCAAAATTCAATTATTTGGTTGTAAATTCAACTCTTTTGTAGAAAACTAATCTTGTTGACTATTAAATTCAACATTTTTGATAAAATTCCTTTTCTTGATTGATTGAAAAATCTTTCATGGTTGAAAATTAAATTCTTGTAGAAACTCGTTTTTTTTTATTTGAAAATTAATCTCTCTTGTTAGAAATGTATCTAATCTTTTTTGGTTAAAAATGCAACTGTTTAGTGAAAAGCAATCTAGTTGGTTGAAAATTAATCTTTTTGGTTCAATTTAATTGTTTTTGATTTAAAATAAATATCTTGGTTAAAGTATCAACTATTACATTGTTTTTGGAGAATTCATGTGTTTTGGTTGAAAGTTCAACTACTTGATTCAAAGTTGAACTACTTTGTTAATTCATAAAAAACAGTAAGATTTTATCCAATCCCCCCTCCCTTCAAATCGTTGTACGTAATTTTTGGATGGCACCTATGCGACATTTCTTATTGTAGAAATTATAATTTTTTCAATTTTTTTTCTTCGTATTTATTGTAAGTTTCTAACAGTTTGATAACTCTATCCTATCTAACTTTTTTATAGGAAATTTCGGAAACGAATATAAAGAACGAAAATGGAAAGAAAATATTGGTGGATAAATGGAAGGATCAAGACATGGTTGACAAGAGAGTGCAAACCGATTGGACATATTTTTCTGTCATGGAAATTGGCGCACAAGCTAATAATGTGCAAACAGGAGTTAGCATTCGCACACAAACTGATAATATCGAAAATGTAGATACTGTTGGTACACAAACATATACAAAAACCTATTCAAAAGAGGTTCAAACATTTAAAAAAACCTTTTGTTGCATATGCTACAGATGTTTTGCCAAAAGAACGCACTAATTCGTTTTCAAAGCGTCAGCCTCCGATTGAAAAGTTTGTAGAGTCTTTCAAAGAAAATGACAAAAGATGCCTTTTTTACACTGGGTTTGATTTTGCTACAATCATGATTATTTTTACATTCTTCGGAACTGTCTGTAACAATCTGACGTACTGGAACTCAAAAAGACGTAAAGTGATTCGGAAGTCGCGTAAAACTAGTCCGTTGCAAGAATTAATTATCGTTTTAACTCGTATGCGATGTGGCTTATTAATTAAAGATCTTTCATATAGATTTCAGCTTTCTACTTCACTCTTAACAACGATAACGGTTACGTGCATTCTATTTATGAATAAAAAATGCAATACCTACTTAAAGCCCGACATGTTTCCTTCTCGTGAAAAGAGTGCAGAACATTTACCAGGAATATTTAAGCCGTATAAGAATCTTAGAGTCATCATAGACTGCACAGAATTTTTTTGCCAATCGCATTAGAAAACCCAATTGAAAAAGTCTGTGTCACTGAGGTCCGAGACATAATTAAGAACTT
>CAKNYM010046248.1:0-10644 GCA_932195095.1 Andricus curvator
TTTTTTTTTGGTTGCAAAATGCCTAGTATGAAAAAAATTTGTTTAAACAATTGTTATTAACAATAGAAATTGTTGAATGTCATGTAAGCTACAAGAATATCTAGAAACTAGCTACTTACACTTTAATACGAAGAAAAAACCAAGTCTTTACCTATAAAAATAGCCTAACAGTGCATTTGTTAATTAACTTTGTTTAAACAATTATCAATTGCTATTGGATGACTAAATATGATCAGTAAGTGAAATTTTTGTATAATTTTTGGCAGATTTAGGAGAAAAAATTTGATTTATTTCATCAGAAATACCTGCTGTGGATAATTGTTTATAAAATTTGTTTATAAAATAAAAAATTATTTATTTTTTTTAATAAAATTAATTAAAAAACGGTTTATTTCTCTAAATTGTTCAAAAATAGTGCGAATCAATTGACGAATCGCTGCCAATCCCCATGAATCCATTTTCACCCACCTATTTATTTATAACAAATTCAATAAATTTTTTAACAATTGCTAAGTTATCAGACAACTTTTATGGATAGTTGCTTTATTGATTCTAGGTATTTCGAATTGAATCCAAGTATTTCTCGAAAACCGATACTTTTTTGAAAATTTTTTTTTGTTTTTTTCCATTTTTGTTATAAAATAAAAAAAAAACAAAAAACTGTTTCCAAAATTTGCCATGACAGATTTATGCAAAATTTTATTAGCTTTAATTTGAAAAAAAAAACGTTTAAATCGGTTAAAAAGTGGCTTCTGAATATCAATTTGTCCACAGAAACTTTTTTTGCCCCACTGTGCGTCGCGTCACTACCGCTCTAGGTCTGTTTCACCAAGTTTTCAGGAGAGCCGATTAAAGATTTAAATACGTACCAAAATTCATAAATACGGACGAATATTATGAAAATGATTGTAGTAAATTTCTCATATTCTAACCTATCAATTTCCATTACATTTTTGTCAAAATCTATGTTAGCTAATATGAAAAGGTTGATAATAAGCAGTACTGTTTTGTCAAAATGCAATTATTTTAACAATTATTGAAGGAAATGAAGAAAATACAGAGAAATATATATATATATATATATATATATATATATATTTTTTTAATTATTCGAAAGCATCGCCAACACAATAAACATAGAACTTGAAACTTCTGTACAGTATCAATCATTATTTCGCATTTTTATGTTTCTTGCACTGATTCTAAATTTTTTCAAAGGAACTGGAGCTATTATTATTATACCATTAAGCCATTTCCCTTTCGGGGTAGGCGTGACTTGCTCGGTTGGAGAATAGTAGTGTATAGGTTGAATAGGTATATAGGTGTAAGGTTGTAAGGTATGTAGGTATGTAGGTATATAGGTATAAGGTAGATAGGTATATGGATGTTAGGTATAAATATTTCAGATTGATCTGGAATTCTCGTGTTATTTATTTAAATGACACGTTTATTCCGCAACACTGCTCCGACCCAGGTTGCTGATCAATCTCTCTAGCGATCACCCCAATTGAAGAGCCTCACAAAATTGTTATGTATGGTTCTCCACTTGGGCCCATTAGTATCCAAGGTCTTTGTTTCAGGCGCCATTTATTCTACTGTCACTCTGTTTACAAACTATTTGTCGCCACACTTTTCTGTCCTGGCATACTACTCTAGCTTCCTTCACGTCCATGCATTTTTTCATGCAAGCTCTTGTGTTTCTATGGCTTCTTATGTCTCTACGGATCAATGTCTCATTTACAGATTCTAACCATTCTTTCGGCGGTCTACCTCTGGGCATTCTACCATTTACTTTACCTTTATACACTTGTTTGGTCAGTCGTTCACCTTTCATTCTTTCAAGATGTCCGAACCATCTTAACTGATTTCTTTCCCATATGTCAACTAGTGTCTCTCCTGTACCACATTCTTTGAGGATAGTCTCGTTTCGGACTTTGTCCATCAGTGTTTTTCCGCATATTATGCGCAGAGGTTTCATGCCGATCGCGTTAATTTTACTCCTGTCCTTTTCTTGACAGGTCCATGTCTCGCTACCGTATAGTACAGTCGGTACGAATATAGAATTATGTATGGCCATTTTAGCTTTTTTTTTTTTTGATATGTTTTTATTTGTGAGGATGGATCCTACTCTACCGATAACCTGTCTACCCTTATTTATGCGCCTTTCTCGCAAATCGAAGAAAGTAACCAATTTCGTTTTATTTTATTTTCTTTTTAAATACTGTGTAGAAATACATAATATTTTAACAGAAGACGTAGAGTAATCTATTTTTTCATGTTATCATAAAAAGTAAAAATCGTCAAAAATGGACCTAGAGCAATACAGTGACGAAACGCGACGAGAAGCGGCGATACGCCGCCCAAACGCGACGTGGAGTAGTATGGAATGGAGGCGTCGAAATACATACAATATTATATTAGAAATACATCACTGTCATATATATATATATATATATATATATATATATATATATATATATATAATTCTATCTACAGTAAAATATGACAAAAAAAATGTCATAAACATTTCACAGTAGAATATTGTGAGATCACTAACATTTGTCAAATTATTATTATAGATTAGCAGTTCGAACTCGAAAGTTCATTGCCTCATCTACCCGAGACCGCCACACATCTCTATCTTGTGCATTCTCCATCCAGTTTAAGTAATCATGTCCTAGTTCTTTTAGATCATCCCTTACATTTTTCTCCCATCTGTTTCTCGGTCTGCCTAGGGGTCTCTTACCAGTCGGTCTCCCTCTTAAAACTTGCGCCACTGTTCTTTCATTGCCCATTCTTGCTACATGCCCCGCCCATCTTAATTTACGCGCTTTCATTACTCTATTAATATTTGCTGACCCGTAGAGAGCGTGCAGCTCATTATTATGCAGTTTTCTCCACTCGCCGGTCTCTTCGTCCCTTTTTGGACCATAGATTTTTCTAAGTACTTTATTCTCGAAAACTCTAAACCTATTCTCTTCTCCTTTCGTCAGCGCCCACGTTTCACACCCGTACATGACGACCGGCATTATTATCGTTTTGTAAATTCTTACTTTGATGTTTCTAGATAGCGATCGCGATTTTAGTAGCGTGTTTGCTGCATAATAGCACCTGTTGCCAGCGTGTAGCCGCGCATTGATTTCCGTTTTAATCTTATTTTCGCTAGTTATAATAGACCCGAGGTATTTAAACTCGTTAACCCTTTCGAATTTCATATTTCCGGCCATTAGATCCCCGTCTTGATTACTTTGTCCGGACCTGACGACGGTCATATATTTTGTCTTCGATTCGCTAACTTCCAAGCCAATCTCTTTGGCTTTTGCGATCAAGATTTCTGCATTTTTAGCTACCGTTTCTTTATCATCCCCTAGTACGTCGAGATCATCCGCATATCCAAGAATTTGTATTACCCCATTGAGGGTAGCACCGGTCGGATTCGCCTGCACTTGCCTAACCACGTATTCTAAAACTAAGTTAAAAAGGACGCACGAAAGTGCATCGCCCTGTTTCAGGCCATCGCGGATCGAAAACTCTTCAGATAAACTACCGTTTACGCGTATTCTACCCTTACTGCCGCTTAAGCAAATTTCGATAAGTCTAACCAATTTTCTTGGCACACCCAAGAACTCTAGGATCCAGTACATTCGCGCGCGTATAATAGAGTCGTAAGCTTTTTTAAAATCGATAAATAGCTGATGTACTGCTTCTTTAAATTCCCATTTCTTTTCTAACAGTTGTCTAATTGTAAACATTTGATCGCTTGTAGATCGGTTTCGGCGGAATCCACACTGGTAATCCCCAATGATTTCCTCGGCAAAAGGAGTTAGTCTACTTAGGATAACATTAGACAGGATCTTGTAGCACGAAGGCACAAGTGAAATTCCCCGATAGTTGTTACAGTTAGTTTTATCGCCTTTTTTAAAGATGGGAATAATGATAGAGGTATTCCATTCTTCCGGCATGCGTTCTGTTTTCCAAACTGCGCGTATCAATTTACAAATTTGCCTTGTGAGGCAAGGGCCTCCATTTTTTATCAGTTCTGACGGTAGGTCATCGATGCCCGCGGCTTTGTTATTTTTCAACTTCTTGATGGCCATTTCTATTTCTATATCAGTAGGATCGTTAATTAATAGATCAGCAGTGTGGATTTCGCCGAGATTACCTTCAACGGGGGCTTCACGTACATTTAATAGTTTATCGAAATAATCTTTCCATAAATTCAGTCTCTCTGTCGCATCGGCTACTAGATTGCCATTTTCGTCCCTCATTACTTCCGTTCTACTTTGAAAGCCTTTCCTTATAAAATTGATTCCCCTGTACATCTCACGCGGGTTATTTTGTTTATTATGCGCTTCTATTGCTAGTATTTTATTCTTTTCCCACTCCCTTTTCTTGGATCTATAGAGCCTATTTGTACTTTTGCTAATCTCGAGATATTTCTTATGTGTTTGATCGCACTTATTTTGTAAACTACTTAGTCTGGCCTTCCGACGTTTCTCAAACCAGAGTTTGCACTCTTCGTCAAACCATGGTTTGCTTTTGGTTACTTTCTTAAAACCTATCGAAAGTTTCGCGGCTGCCTTTATCGCCTTTTTCGTATTGCTCCACAGGGTTTCCGGGTCCTCCTCGCGATTATTGTTATCGTCTCTCTGTTCTTGGAGAGCGTCGAAACTATTAGAAATCTCAACTTGGTAATTTAATGTTTCTGTTGCTGTTTTGAACTTATCTATATTGAAACGAACTGTTGGCTCTGTGCGGCTTGTTTTCTTACTTAGCGCTAGCCTAGATCTTAGTTTTACTATCACGAGAAAATGGTCTGAATTTAAATCCGCTCCCCTATACGATCTTATATCGAGAATGTTTGTATGACGTCTTCTGTCTATTAGAACGTGATCAATCTGATTGTGAGTTTTACCATCTGGTGATGTCCAGGTGGCCTTATGTATATTTTTATGCTTGAAATATGTGCTTTTGACAACGAGGTTCTTTAAAGCTGCAAAGTTTATTACTCTGGTTCCATTATCATTACTGACGTCATGCAAACTTTCTGATCCTATTGTAGGCCTATACATTGGTTCTTTTCCAATTTTCGCGTTGAAGTCCCCCAATACTATTTTTGCGTCAAACGTTGAGAACTTGTCAAAAACCTGCTCGATTGTTTCATAAAAAAGATCTTTAGTGTCTTCGTCTTTGTCCTCGGTGGGGCAGTGCACATTGATTAATACGTGTTTGCTGAAATTACCCTTTAGTACAATGTATGATAACCGGTCATTAATGAATTGCATGTCGATAAGTGCTTGCGAAATTCGTTTATTAATAAGAAAACCAGTCCCCAGTCTTTGCCCCTTAGCTCCCCCATAGTGAAAAGTATAGTCATCCTTAGAAATTGACGCGAAATCGCCCGACCAGCAGGTTTCTTGAAGTGCTATTAAGTCAGTTTTGTATTCAATTGCTATCTTAATGAGTTCGCTAAGTCGGCCAGTTTTTAGACTACGCGCGTTTAGAGTTCCCACCCTTAGATCTTTAACTGTAGTTTTTTGTTTTTGTAAGTTAGCCATGGTAGTTTCAAAATAATCCGCACGTTAGGATCCTATTCCGATCGTAGGTGAGTCCACTGTCCCAGGAGTGATAACCCCCATACCTCCCTAGGTCTAAGTATGGGAGCTTTCCGACTCTGACAAGGACCATGTCAACTTGTCGTCAGACACATTACAGTTTCATCCTCGTACCCTAACGTCCCCCTGCAAGGCAGCGCGCCTACTGGCATCAATACCCCTTTGGCCCTATGCAGGCGAATCATTCCACACATCCCTTGCGGGCAGTGTCATCGCTGCAGTGTCCAATGGGCAGCAGGATTTTTCCCTTACAAGATTTTTAGTTTTGGTTCGGGTATAGTTTCTAGGTGGATACACGCTGCACCTCGGCTTGCCAGAACCCACCCACTGCGTATGAACGCGAATGGGTGGGTCCTCCCAAGCCATGGTTGTCGTGTACCTATTTTCTACCAGTGCTGAATTCACCACAGACACGACTGGTTCCTATCGGCTGTCCGCGACTGCTTATTCTTGTATTCGCAGCTAACCTTAGGGGCTGTTCAGCCTCACGGGCCGTTCCTCTATCCGCAACCTGAGGACGCGCTACGTAGTGGTGACAGGAAACCCACCAAAATACTATTAATTAATAAGGCAGTTTGGTCATTACTAGCAGATTATAATATTTAAATTATTCATGTCCCAGAAGTAAAATATCTTCAATAATAATAATACGAATTACAAACGTGTGATTACAAACATTTCGCGAAAATGCACATTTGGCGGGTCTGTCTGCATGTCGGGAATATATCGCAACCCATTTGTATATTGATATATGCATGCATGCATATATCAATATACAAATAAAAAGAATTTAATATAAATATAATTTATGGGCATGTGCTAACTAGTATAGTTATAATAATAAGCATTGATGAATGTTCATATTACAATTGAAAAATTACGTAAATAATATAGCACATGTTTCTTCTCATTAAAATAAAAATTAATACTCATTATTATGGGTCAGGTATAATCACAAGAAGCAATATCTATAAGAAAGCAACCTATAAAGTTGTACTACGCACAAAACATACTGTATACTATTAGGGTGATTCATTTTTTAGTAAAAAAAAAAAAATTATTTCGTCAAATCCAAGCAGACACACGTTCTGTTTGTACCTTTTAGTGTATAAATAAGCTGTGTAAAAGGAGAAGCGAATCGGATAATATTTAGTAATCCGCAATTAGCATTAAAATATAATATACGGAAAAACAAGTGTTAACCATTTTTATCTATAGAATGCTTAAAATTTATTCAATTTTCTTGATTAATTGGGCATTTTTTATTTAAATAATTATAATTTCAAATACATAGCACATGTGTACAACGATAATTCAGTCAGTTATTTTTTGGAAGAATTGCCTTTTTAAATGAAAATGGTGTAAAAGTGTCCGGTAATAAGTTTAATTTGTTTGCAATAAATAAATAAGGAATAAGTTTAATTAGTTAAAAAAAATATATTTATCAAAAGTAATGTGAAACCTACTGAAAAGAATAAATCTAAACTTTAAATATTATACATTAAAATGAGTGAACATTTTTTGTTTTCAAATGATGTACAATCTTAGCAATACAATGGGATTTTGAGGGTTTATTTTAATTAAGATACGTTTAACTTTTGTCTCCGTTAAAAATTACTTTCATATGTAATTGAAATAGGTTGTTTTTAGTTATCTATTTTTTTCACGTTCAGTAAAAATATAAAGTGAATAATTACATTACTTAAAAATAGAAACACATTAAAAAAATTATTCTCAATTGACAATTACTTATAGTTAAAAGCGTCTACAGAATTAAACTTTAAGTTACAATTATTTTGATTCCATTATTCATGAAAAAAATTATTATCCAATGTGGGCCGCATTATAATTATTATTAAAATGTAGAAAACAAATATATTTCAATTAAGTATCAGTTAACATTGTGCAGTTAGGGTTACCTTTCTCACGAACTTCAGCCGGCAGCTCGTTTGAGCGGGGGGTTGGGGATTGTAAAAATCGTTTTCAACACCATGTTTTATAGTATCATGCTATGATATAAATAGCATACGTTTAACTTTATTTTTCAATGTTGCTGTACTTTCGTAGACGCATTTCGAGAGTTCCGCCGGCTTTTACGCGCTTCCGCCGAACTCAAGACATTTGCGCCGCGGTCAAACTAGACAAACCGGCAGTTGGCAACCCTCGTATAGTATATACGGTCTTTTTGAATTACAATAAATTACAGTTAAATATTTTACTTATAGTTTCCACTGAAATTATATGTTAAATAATACACGTTGCATTTTAATCAATAATTAAAAAATAATCTAAAAATACAATTATGCTGTGAATGCGGTGATCACATCTTTTGGCGCAAACCATGGCCATAGGAATAGGAAATTATATCAGCCCCGCTATCCAATACATGCCTAGTCCCCTCCTATTCCTACGTAATTTGGCGCAAACGAATAAAAGAGAGAGAAAAGACTACAGTGGCTGTATTTAACACAGAAAAAACAGAAGATAAACTTTACATCGATTTCCGACGAAAGATTCTTTGCAACAAAAATTAACTTCAAAGGATAAACTTTACACAAATATCGGTTAAACTTTCTTTTGTTTTTCCATGAGAAACACATGTATTTTGAAAGACGCGAAGTTGGCTGAACAAAACTTTATCGCTCTAAAAAATTTTCTGCAACAAATTTTATTCTTAGTTTTTCCTGTGAAGTCTTCGCGTAAAGCGTTACCAATAAAGCAAGATAGAAAGTAGAAACACATTCTCATGAACACAAGTAAAACAATACACGGGATCAGAGTTGGGGTGACAAAAAACACGAGACTTGAAACTGGTAAATTTTTTTCGGCAACTCGCACAAAGCCTGAACATCCACAACATCATTACGACCATATAAGCTACATAAGTCATTATTATATTTATATCAACCGAAACCTTCGTTATTTATCGCAACCACGTGAGAGATCAACAGGGTTTGACCCCCCCCCCCAAATTCTTGAAACATGTACATAATATACATATACTGTCCTGTGTGCTGCTGCAAATCCCGCCCCTCCGAATTTAACGAGTAGGACTTGCTCTTAATATTATGAATTTTATACATTTTTAGGAACAATTTTCTACACTTGACGATATGTTGAACGCAGGATATCTCAAATTATGATTATGACAGTCAATACAATTGTACCAACACCTGTGTAGCAATGACGACTGTTGTTTAGTTTTTGTAATAATGATTAATTTTTTATTTTACGTAATTTAAAGACGAAATCAGTATAATAAATGCATTCAAACACCGAAAATCCAGCAGATATCAGGATTGTTTCGGCAAGAATTTTGACAAATCGAGACCACCTTTTCATCGACCGTTCTTGCAAGTGTGGAGGTTTTTTAAAATGAAAAGTAGTTAGAGTGATCATAAACATTCTACCCAAGTTAATATTTGTGAAGAACATTCACGTGTAAGTATTTTATGATAATTTCTTTATATTCTTTAGTACTATTTTCCTAGTTAGTATAACTTGGAATATTTCGGGATTTCTTAATCTCGGTATTCTCGAAATTCTTTTATTGCTTTTTTTATGCATCTCTTTAAATTTTGCTTGGCTTGTGATACTAAACAATCCACGCAAACTTTGTGTAAACATTGCATCATCGTGTAGATTCATCATCTGCAATCGTCAAAGAGACAAACTCACGCAGCATTCATTCAACTTCCCTTAAAATGTCTCAATTCACACGTGATGTGACAAATGAGAGATTAAAATTCATTACACCCATCACGCTTAAATAAAAAGTACCTAAAATTAATATTATTTTTGTTTGAGGAAGGTACAGTTCAAAAGAAGAAAGTTTCCTCATTGATGAAAACACAAAATCTAAAGGAAAATTAGACAGGTGGTTGTTTTCTACTATTAAGAACAATAAAGTCTAAAAAAAAAGCTGAAAGGTTAAAAGATAAGAAACAAAAAATCAGAAAGAATTCGAGAGAATTTGAGAATGAAAAATGATCCTACCAAATAATTGTACTCCTCTACAATTCTCTTTTCGAGCCGAAACCGCTTCCAGGAGATCAATTGACTAATCGGTAGGTTCAGAGAGCCGTCGAGCCGGGTAGTCCAAAATTTCAATGATGTCGATGATCACTCGAACCATAATAATTTGTTCAACTAAAAGTGAGACAATTAGAATTGAAAAATGTTCCAACGAGAAAAGTAACGGTGCTATACCGTCCGATCAAAGAATGGAGCACTTGGTACATGGGTGTCCGATATTAAGAAAGAACAGAAACGGGCCAGCAAAGTGCTGAAGCCAAGATACGAGCAAGAAACAGACTACTGGAAAGACTGCCTACAAATACGAACCAACCGATACGCGTTGCAGTCCGCGAACTAACCGGCTGGCTGTCCCCACATGTATGAACCCAACCTACTCGTCGACCACTCGTGTTGACTTGATAGTTGATAGCTCTCGCGAAGCTCACTAGCTATTATTTCATTCCCTCCTAGTCTATTCTCATACCTTTTTCGCTCATATTTGCCACCGAATTGAAGCCTTATCGACAGATAATTGATGGTTAGTCACTCAAACTTGATAAGAGGATCTTGACCCAAGTACGCAGGAACTACTGGAAGCTGGAAGTAAATCTCGATCATGATCATTCATTGGAATCAAGTACATTCAGAATAATGGACAATGGACCACAATGGACTGATTACAATATATTGTCTCCAAATGACAAGCAATGACACTGACAAGGTTCTATCTCCAGTGGTAAATTCAGAACATTTCAAAATCACACATAAATAGCATTGGGAATCAGCGCTTTCCCTAAGGGGGCGTCAGTGGACGTAATATTACTAACTAAGATAACATTAAGTACGTTTCCCGATGATAAAAACAAAGCTTGCGAATTTTATTACATCATAAGTTTGAGAATTACTTTCAAATTTTAGAATTCACACTCTTTCCTCTATTACCCTCTTTTCCCCTTGTCAGGGTATCCAGCGATTCTTAGAAAGAAAATTCAAGGTCTTTTCCAGGTTTTCC